>JBAMCR010000047.1:52051-78695 GCA_037075045.1 Mulgravea parasiatica
GGGGGGGGAGGGAAAACCCGTGAACCTTTTGGAGCACCCAGTTGGGAGTGAAGGGGAAAATTGTGAATGTTTTTGTTTTCCACCCCCCCCCCCCCCCCCCCCACCATTCCACCCGAGTAAGAGGAAACTCTAACCCCAAGCAGCTCCATCTGCTTCACATGGGAGAGTTTGTCAATTGCCGCAACATATCAAATGATTTGCTTCCAAATGATTTGATTTGAATTGACTTGAAATCGAGGCGACTCTCCAGCAACAAAGCGACTCCAAATACTTACCAGCACAGTGGAACACATCGCGCATTTTATAAGTAAAAATTACAAAAAACAACAACAAAAAAAGAAAAAAAAATGTTAATATATTCTTATTTTTAAGAAGAAAATATCCAACATACACTTGAATATTGTACTTTATTTTATTTATTATTTTGCAATAATTATGTTATTAAATATTTAATTTAATTACATATTATATAATAATAATTTAATAATAATATTATTTATAATTTGGCTAATTAAATATTGTAAATTATTGAAACATTGTAAAGTATTTTATATAATTTTGTTATAAAATATTATTTAATAATTTAATTACATTTATTATTAAAAAAATAAATAAAGTAAATTATACAAGTATTTTATTTAATTAAATATTTATTATTTAATTTATATATTTTGTTTGATAAAACCTTCTAAATATGTTTTATATACTTTTATATTAAATATAATTGAAATCATTATTATTATTTACATATTTTTTAACAATTTGCAAAATAATAATTTATATAATTTTGTAATTTTTTCCACTGTGCAGGATCTACGATAAAATCGTTTGGGTTTCGTCTACCTGGAATATCATTCTATCATCATAATATCCACTTGATTTCTTTCGCTGCTTGCCGCTTGCCGCTTGCCATTGTTCAACTTGTTGAGACATATTGTTGCAGCAACTGTTGCTGTAATTGTAACGGTTGCTGCCACCGCTGCTGCTGCTGCTGCTGTCGGCAATTGAAAATTGAAAATTGAAAACTTGTTTGTCTAACGGACGCGTGCTGCCAGCAAATGCGAATGCGAATGCGAACGCTTTTTGCGTATAATGAATTTCATTTCATTTTGGCAAAACGTCAAGCCAATTTGCTAGTACACACACACACACACACACACACACACACACATACACACACATGCACATACACTGCTGTAGGTGTTGTTTATAGTGTTTGCGGTTAATTAATTCACATTTACACCTGTTGTTGGCGGCATTGCAGACGCCCAAAACATTTCGCCTGTCAGTTGATATAATACACTCCCCTCACAGCATACACACACACACACATGCACACGCACACCCATTCACACCTCGGCAAGCACTCACACTCCATTCACTGTATTCACTCCATTCAATTCATTTCATGCGCACATTTCATATGCCGCAAATTAACTCAAAAGCAGCGACAAAATGCCACAAGGACACGCGGACTTGGCACGGCTAATGTGCCTGATGGTGGTAAGAAGAGTGGGTGGGTGGGGGGGAGGGGGTGACTGGGTATGTGCCACACACGTATGCAGTGGCATTTTGCATAGGCCGACATCCCAAAATGCGGCATGAATGAGGCGTGGCCATGCCCTGCGCCTGGCGCCTGAGGTGTTGACAGCAGCAGCAAAAAGCGGCTAAAATGGACGCATTACCATGTATGTGTGTGTGTGTGTGTGTGTGTGCGTGTGTATGTTTTTGGTAGCGATGGTCTTTGGCTTTTATTTTCGTTCATTTATTTATAAAATTTTATTGTATTTAATTTTTATTAATTAATTTTTATTTTATTTATTTTAATTTTAAATTTACATTTTCATGACTTTTTTTTGTTAATTGTCTTATGTTTTTTTTTTAGCTTTTATTGATTTTTGTGCATTTAATAGTTTTAAATTTATTACAAAATTTGATTTTCTTTTTTATTTTTACATCTCGCCTATCTTTTTATTAATTTTCTTTATTATTTTCGTTTTACTTCGTATTTAATTTTTCACATTTCATGCGATATTTTTTCTCATATGAATAGAAAGGCGGCACGATTCAAGCTCATCTCTGCACACATATGTACATACACGCACACATACATACATAGTAGTAATGCCTGTCAACGTCATTAACACAAAAACAAAAAAGAATGAGACTCCCCTCCCCTCCCCTCCCCCGCTCGCAACACCCTTGGCCTTAGGTGCAGAGGCGCAACAGGCGTCAGGCGTTAATTACAAAATAAACTCTTATGTTGCAGGCCAAGTCATCTGACTCGAGGATATGGGGGGGGGGGGGAGGACTATACACATATGTGCATGTGTATGTGTGTGTGGCAATGTCATTAAGGCGGCGAATGACCCGCCCAAAGCACACATTTGCGTCCACAATCGCGTCCGCAGTCGCAGTGGCAGTGGCATTCGCGTCGCTGACCAGCCAACGGGAAGTGCCTCGACAAATGCAGGAACCCAAGGACCAAGGACCAAGGACTCTGTGATCCGGTCTATGGGATTCAGGATTCAGGACTCGGGCCCAAACTCGAACTCACAGGACCCAAGGCATGAACGTGCCTGAAAACGCGCAACGCACATATGTCGTTTTGCCAGGAGTCGAGCGCAGGCAAAAATTGAAAAGTGGGGAAAATGGGAAAATGGGAAATTGCGAAATGGGAAATGCGAGGCGGAATGTGGATGTGGAAATTCGCTTGCCCAGCGGTCGCCGTCATTTAACGGCGTGATTTACTGCGGTTAATGTATGGGTGTGTGTATGTATACAGAAGAGTGTGTGTGTGTGCGTGTGTGTGTGTGTGTGGTCGCCACCTGCGGCTGCCCTCAAATGACCAGCCAAACAGCTTCAGCATTCACATCCACATCCACACCCACATTCACACCCACACCCATTGCCAATTCCAATTCCATTTCCATTCTCAATCCATTCCCATTCACACTCCTCATTCCGCTTTCCCTTCACCTTCCCCTCGTCCATTCTGTGGCTCGTTCTCTTCTGCCTTGGCATAATAATGTTTAATTTGAGGTAAATACGTTTTTGTTTTTTCCCCATTTAGCTTGACTTTGTTCGCTTTTCTTTTTCCCCCTCTTCCTGTTGGGTGGCGCCGACCCGCTGCGCCACCAGCACCAACAACAGCAGAAGCTGCTGGACCTGGATCCGGACCTGGAGTGCGGGAGTTGGAGCTGAAACCGGAAGCTGCTCGCTGCTCGCTTCAGCCTCGTGCGGCGTTGCTGGAAGTGCATTAAAATTTGTGATTAAAAAAAGAAGTAGAAACAAACAATGAAGAGACAAAAGAAAGCTGAACTATTAGATACCCTAAGCTTCTTCTTACTAACTTGACTACCATGTGTATATACAATATATTGTTAATTGCTTATTAAAATATTTATTAATTAATAACAATACATAAAATTATTATATTTCATATTTGTTTTTTATCCGATTTAATGACAATTATAATTATATTTAATTAATTCATTTTGTTTGGTCCTAAATGCTTTGGCTAATTCATGGACTGTGGCTTCTTCCAGAGATTTGGCATCACATCCAATGGAGGCAACATATCAATTGACGGGATCGAGTCAATTGAAGGAAATGCATCCAATGGAGGCAATGCATCAAATGGAGGCAAAGCATCAAATGGAGGCAACGTATCAATTGGTGGCAACGATTCCATCCCAGGTTTGGGCTCCATGTTGGGACTCGACTCGTTTGGAGGCTCTGGCATGGTTAGGGCTCTCAGAGAAGGTTTAGCCCAGGGCACTCTTATACGGACGGGACGACGTCTCTTTGGCGGCATTTCGTCATCACTCCAGGCAGCGTCGGCAGCGTCACCAGAGTCATCAGAGGCATCAGCAGCAATGGCAGCGATGGCAGCAGAGGCACGACGGGCAGCGACCCTCGACGAGAATCTGGTCCCAATATTTGCTAAAGCATCCTTCAAAATGTTTTATGTTATCTTTTTTATTTAATATGCAAATTTTATTTATTCTTAATTTTAATTTAAGCTATTTTTAATGTAACTCTCGACTGTTTGCAATCGACAATAATTAAATAAATTAATTATTGAACAAATCAGTCGATAAATAATTAAATAAATAAACCAACAAATAACATTTTGATTAAGTTGAGCAAGAGCAAGATGCATGTGTATGTACATAATCCACAACTTACAATTGGCTTCACGTACCCCTCGTACCTCTCCCGCAAGTCGTCGGCAGAGTGTCCAGCCATAATGCAAATTAATTATTGATGCGCTTCCTCAAACAAACAAATAATTATCAAAATGTTATATTTATTTTTGAATTTTCGATCTTTTCACTCGGAGTTGCGTGCAGCACGTGAAAGATTTACAAATTATTTATGCTCACAACTACAATCCAATTGTGAACTATTCTATCGATATTCACAAAACAACTCTAAATGACGTTACAATGAATTAATTCACAATGTTGACAGCCCCTTCTCGATAACTTGATTATCGTTTGTAGAGTATTTTCTATTGCCACAAATAATAAAATAAAATATTGCACAGAATTTGTTATTTGTTATTAATTGTTTTTTTTTTAATGATAATGATGATCATAAACATAATCAAATTGATGATGATGATGATGATGTTCCATAAGAAACGAGCAGGCACCCTATGCAGGGGTATTCAGCGCTGAAGATGAACAAGGAGAGCAACAGACACCGCCAGATGCATACATATATAGTTGTCCTTGTCTCGCTGCATACGTATATATGTCTTACAACAAGAAATAATTAAATAACACAAAATACACAACATTGTAGTAGTTGTAACATATATTAACTTGTTTTTTTTTTATTTTGTTAATAATTATAATTCCAGATATATGTATGTACTACATAGGCACAAAGACGCCTTCCCCTTTTGCCTTCCCCTCATTATGTCTAACTTCTCCTCGATTCTCCTCTTCGCCTTATGAATTACTCGCTCCTATCAACCAGGGCTGCAATTTTCAGTGTTTGAAACACCAAAGCGGCATTATCTAACACTGCAATGTTATAATTTTAAAAGCAAAAATTAAGTATTATAATTTATTTATTTTTATGAATATAATTTTAATAATTAATGTACAATTTTAAATTTTTATTTTTAATTATTTATCAATCATAGTTTGTGTTTCTTTTATTTAACACTTTAATAAGCTGGTAATAAATAAATAAATAAAAAATGACAAAATCAAAAGAGGGAAAGAGTGTTATTATTAAAAGAGATCATAAATATTATATTATATATTATATTACAATGGTTTATATTATAATTGAATATTATTATTTATTTATTTATATTTTTATAATTATTGTATATTATTTTGTATTTAAATAATTGTTATTTATTAATTTAAATCATGTTGCAATTAACTCGACAAATGTTGTGCAAGTTTTGAGATAACTTTAAGAATTCAAGAGAGAGACACACACACACACACATACATACCAATACACATACACCTGCACATGTGTCGCTAATTGAAATTTGTAATACTTGTTGTGTGTGTGTGTGTGTGTGTGTGTGTGTGTGAGCAACATCATTCAACATCAGTCTGGCTGGCCAATGGGGCACATAAAAGCGTCGCAACAAACCAAACAAAAGAGTGGAAAACCAAAAAAAAAAAAAAAAAAAAACACAACAGCAAAAAGAAGAAGCGACAAAGAAAAATAACAAAAAAAAAACAAGGAACACAAAATGAAATAAAGGAATAAATAGAAAGAAAGCGGAACACAAACCTGGACAGGCAGACATTGTCAGCATTTCTTTTGTCCAATGCTGTGAAAAGGCTTCAAAGCCGCAAAAGGATGGCCCAAAGCCCACAAGGCTGCCAGCCATACCACAAACAGGAAGCGGATGTCGCGTTGGCCAATGTTTCTGTTACAGTTATTGTTGCTGGCGCCACCAAATGGACCCAGACCCAGTTCCAGTTCCAGACCCAGTTCCAGTTCCAGTTGCAGTTTCAGTGTCAGATCAACATACATATTGGACTCAAACTCAGACTCAGATCCAGACCTGGACTCAAACCCGGATTCCCCGATCCTGACGCGCATGTTGATGCTGATGTGTGGACAAAGGATCAGCGACACGTGACTAGACAAAAACAACAAGATAAGCGCTGAATAAGAGAATAATAGCAAAAATGTAACAAGTGAAAGTAACGCAAAAGGACGAAAGGGACGAAAGGGATTGCAACGATTTCCAGCCGAAGGACCAAAGCGAGTCCTTCGGAGTGAAGTTACGCGCATTTGACAACGAGAGATGAAGAGGAGAAAGATCAACGGCGAGCAACGAGTTGCAGAGAAAGAGAGAGAGAGATAGAGAGAGAGAGAGAGGGAAAGAGAGAGAAAGACAGAGACAGAGAGAGAGCTTGAGCTAGAGCGAAAAGCAGAAGGTATATGGGGAGAATAACAAGGGAATAGTGACAACAAGTTTCAGTTCGTTTCATTTGTTTTCATTTTTCATTTGGTTTCGTTTATTTTAATTTAATTTAATTTGAAATGAATCGCAAAGGGCAAAGGGCAAACGCAAAGGGTAAAGGGCAACGGGCAAAGGGCAAAGGCAACGGCAAACAAATCAAATTGCAGCCCCAAGCCAAACTGTTCCTGCAGCAGGAGCAGGAAGGAGACTAGAAAAGGGATTGCAATTGGAATTGAAATTGGGGTTTCGATTGGGTAACACACATACATATGCATATGTATATGTATATGTATATGTGCATGTATTTGCATGTGTATACTATATATATAAATTTAATTCATGGGGTCCTAGCCAAAAAAAAAAATCTGCAGTCAAAAACTACAACCAAAACTGAGCTAATGACGTGCTGCAGAGGTATGAACAAAAAATAAATAATAAAATAAATATTTGACTAAAACAAAACCCGACTAGTAGCTACCCTATATAATAAATAAAATGTACAATTAAATTGTGTAAACATTTATCAAATAAAAATAAACTAAAATAATAATAAATAAACTAAATGTAATTATAGCAAAACTTTTATTTAAGTTGAAGAAAAATATGCAAATTAAATAAAATGATATGATAATAATTAATAATTCAATTAATTTATTTTGGTATTATAATCAATTTGATAACAAGAAAAATTAAAAAAAATTAATAAAAATTAGTTTTGAGTATATGGTAAATAATAGCATCAACTTGATCAAATTTTGTGTTCTGTTTAATTTATTTAATCGACAAAATGAAATTGGAAATTGTGTTGCAAAATGTCATAATAATTACAGGGTATGTACATATGTATATAGAAAAGAAAAAAAAAAAATTATAATAAAATGAAACAAAAAAAAAAAATTGAAATAAAATGGCAAAGCGAAAACGAGAAGGACTTTTGTCGGTTGTCTGGGTTGCTTTAGCTGTTGCTGTTATTATTGACTTGCCGGCATTTCTTGGCCAATTTGGCAAAGTGTTTCGCCTCCTGCTCAATCTTGAGGCTTTGACATGCAACAAAAAATACGAAAAAAAATGGCAACAAAAAAGTCATAGAACAAATTTGCCATCGACAGGCGCAATAAAGTGGCTGCCCAGGTGAAACTTCTCAGTTGGGAGTTTGGAGTTGGGAGTTTGGAGCTGGAAACTGGGAGGGAGCTGGCAAACCGAGCCTGAGGCTCCAGCCGGTGCCTGGCACTTGCGGCCGTTTGCCACGTTGCATATTCTTAATTTGTTGTGGGCGTGGCAGTGGCAATATGCCTCATATAATTGCTTTCGTCGTTTTGTTTCCTGCAGCTGCTGCTTTCATTTCTGTCTCTGTTGTTTTATTGTATTTATTCGGCAAAGCAAATGTTATCTTAATGTTAATAAAAGAGATGAGTTATATTATAGTACAATAATATAATTTAATAAATAATACTGTATTTGTATTTGTTTCTTATATGTTATTTAATATGTAACATGTTTTTATTATTTTCTGCAAAGTATTCGCTTAAGAAATATTTAAAAAAAAATATAAGCCAGAAATTTATTGTTTGTTTTTATTAAATACAGGGTAAAAAAAAAATTAAATAAAAATACATAGAAATAAATAAAAAATACAGGGTATCTTGATAAGTCGTTTTTATTCTTTGGTTTGTTGTGCGTTTTTCTTTTTGTCAGCCACGAAAAATCGTTGCCAAGAAACGCTGCGCCGCAAAGTATGCTTTAAGAAAAAGCTCATACGCATAGGGGAGAGAGAGAGAGAAAGTGTGTGTGTGTGTGTTAGTGTGAGTGTCTGTCTATAAATCAACTAGTGCTGCAACAACCAAAAAATGCAAATGAGTGGCATAAAGTGTGGGCGGGGTGGGGTGGGGAGGAAATTGCAGCACGCAGACGGCAAAGATTCTCAATGCTTCGTCTCTCTGCGCCAAGCCCACAAGTGCCTTAATGAAAAGCAGCGACACACACACACACACACACACACACACACAAATATACACACATACATATAAACCTAGACACACCTGTCGTTGTGTATGTGTGTGTGTGTGTGTGTGTGTGTTGTGGTAGTGTGCCTTGTCGGCGCTAATCCTCATTTAATTTTAAAGTTCGAAGGTGTTGAAGATAATTTTTGCACCACTTGCCACAGCCACTGCAACAGCAGCAGCAACAGAAGCAGCAGCAGCAGCAGCAGCAACAGCATCAACCGCAAAAAGCGGCAGCAGCAGTAGCAGCGCCAGGAGCAGCTCCTCAACGCATTTATAGAGTGTTCGCACATAAAAATATTTTATGGCGCTTTCCCTCGACATTCACCAAGGCGAAAAAGGATTGCAGACAAGTTGCTGCTGCTGGTTGGGGGCGGTGGGGTGCGGTGGGGTAGTATAATTTCTCTCTTTTTTTTTTTTAATTTTTTATCTTTTTTCGTTTTTGGTTTTTAGTGTATTCTGTAGCTAAGTGGCGTTACCGTTACCGCACATCTCTCGCCAGAGATAAAATAACGGTGCCAGACATTGTCTTATGAATAAATTGTTATGGAAATCGAATTAATGAACGCTGTGGCGCACACAATGCCAAGAGAGAGAGAGAGAGAGAGAGAGAGAGAGAGTGAGAGAGTTTGAGAGAAAGACGGGGACAGCAGGGAAGAGAGGCTCCTTGTACTTGGGAACAAACCATATCGTCTCTTAATATGTATATGTGTGCATGTGTGTGTGTGTGTGTGTGTGTGTGTGTGTGTGTGTGTGTGTGTGTGTGTGTGTGTTAGGATGCCAGAGGTTAATACCTGGGAGCTTATTTGTCTAACTCTTTCGTTTGCCGCGTTGCTCTACGCTGCGTAATTTAATTATGCGTTCACTTTGCCAGCTACCTCCCCCTCCCCCTCACCCTGCCACCCCCCTGCCGTACATCACCCCCCCCCTTGGCCCAAAGGAAGCATCGTGATGTCCTAGCCTCATCCACAGCAAAGCCCAGCAGAGAGTTCTTATCTCCGAAATTGTGCATGGAGTCTCGACCGTATGTGTGAGTAAAAATGTGTGTGTGTGTATATATATGTATGTGTATATATATGTATGTGTGTGTGTGTGTGTGTATGTGTTTTGTAGAGGGCATTAAATTGCAGCATTTAATCGAATTTTCAAGTGATGTGCGCACATACAATGCGTGTATAAATACGAGTACACACTCACACACACACACACACATCTATGTGCACGTGTATGAATATGAGTACACACACACACGCACACACACACACATGCACTGAAACCCTATTAAATTTCTGGACAGATATGAGTATCAGGTTCTCAAAACTTAAGCCAAGTTAAGTCAAACCAAATAACTCATAAACTTGAGCTTAAAGTCAGCTAAGCGCACACACACACTCACACCCACACACACACATACACACACGCACACACATACACATACGGAATTGCAGCTTTTTTTGGATTTGTATCTAAGGTAAAAGGTTTGAACATTTTTTTCCTGTTATCAAACTTTTGTCATTCCAACAATTAAAATTGCAAAACTAACAACAAAAAAAAGTTTTTATATAATTGAAAAATTTGTAAGCGCACAATAAAGATATAGTATTTATAGTACATAAATCAATTGGGTATGCTAGACTAACAAATACTCTGTAATAAATATGTATCAGTTCTTTTTTGCTTTTTATTTAAATATATTGTATATAATTCTTAATTAATTTTTAAAAGTTTTTCAACCAAATGACAATTATAAAGTTTTAAAAACAATATAAACAAATAAAAATAAAAAATTAAAATATTATTTCCAAAAGTAGGCACAAATAAATAATTTAAAATTCTTTTTTTTAAATGAAATAAAATACACTAGTTAGTTAAATTAATAAATAAAAAAAATATAAATTAAAGATTCTTTTTTTTAAATGAAATAAAATACGCTAATTAGTTAAAATAATAAAAAAAAAAATTAAGGTATACGCAAATTAATTTATAAAAATATAATTATTATTGATAAGTTAATATTTATTTTGAATAATGTTCATATAAATATAAATAATAAATATCTTAATTTATATTAACTTATGTGAATCAATTTTAACGCAAAAAATTAACAAACAAAGAAAAAAATAAATAAAAAACAACGAAACAATATAAAATATTTATTTAATATATTATTTATTAATATTAATAATATTATTTAATAATATTTTTTTATAGATGAGATATATACTCATATACAATTTATTGTATGTATACTCAATGTATTAAAAGTGTTTATAGCCAAAGTTAAACATATTTAATCTCTGCTTAAAGTGCTCAAAATTGGAAATAATTTTTCTTTTGTTTTTTTCTTTTTGTATTTTGTTGTTTTTTTTTTTTTGTTTGTATTGGGTTCTCTATGTATGTATGTATGTATGTGTGTGCCTGAGGCTTTTATTTCCAATGGTTTGTTTTATTATTGAGACTTAATCAATGCGATTGAATGAGGTGTGCATGTGTGCGTGTGTGCGTTTGTATGTGTATGTGTGCGGGTGAAAAGGTTTTTAGCAGCAACACATACACACACACACAGAGAGACGCAGACACGCATGTGTGTGTGTGTGTGTGTGTGTGTGTGTGTGGTTTTCATTTATCCCAAATTAATGAAAACGACGGCAAAAGTTCGTTGCACGCACAAACTTGTCCAACCACGCCCCCTATACCCCACGCTTCTTCGCCTCCTTTTTACCCGTAAATGACCCAAGCTATATAGTCTGCCTCCCTCTATATAATCCTGCGATTCCCAAAACAAAAAAAAAAACAACAAAATAAAGAAATAAAAAAATACAACAAAAATTTCTTGACATTAGAGAGAAACGCCAAAAATCCAAATTCCAAACTCCAAACTTCGAATTCCATTCGAAAATCTTTTTAATTTTTTGAATTTTTGTATTTTCTTTTTTATTTTATTGTATTTATTTATTTATTGTATTTATTTATTTGTTTTGTAAATGTTTGCATTGCCTTTTGCAGTATTTTTTTATGTCTTATTTTATTTTGTTTATTTATGTGTTTGGTTGTTTGCTCGTTTGTTTGTTTGTTTATTTGTTTTATTTGTTTAATTTGTTTTGTTTGTTTATTTGTTCAGCCTCCTTCAAGTGGCAGCTAATTACGTGCCACACAAGCGTCAAAAGTTGCCCATCAGCAGTTGCAACGTCAAAGCATCCATCAAAAACATCCCCAGCCAACGAAGATGACATTTTATGACACCAGCCATAGCACCGAGATCCAAACTGGAGCTCCTGCTCCAGCTCCAGCTCCAGCTCCATCTTCAGCTCCATCCTTAGCTCCATCTTTAGCTTCAGTTTTGGCTGCAACTTTTGGCAAATCCATTTAAAGCCAAAGACACAGCCAAGTTACCAGCGCATAAAGTCAGCGAACCCGTTGACTGGTGTTGGTCTTACAAGAAGAGTGTGTGTGTGTGTGAGAGTGGGGGCAGAGGGGGGTGGGGTTGGCTAGGGGTTTAAATGAGCCAGTGTCCTGTGCACTTGAAAGGGGTATCAATGATACTTTGAAATCAAAAACTGCGTTAAGGATGTTAAGGACTCGCCGTTGAGTAAATGAGCAGCGCTTGCGAACTATTTGACATCAGGCTTCATACACATCATTATCATCATCATTATCATCATCATTATCATTATCATCAGCATTATCATTGTCCTGAGATTGTGTCTGCTTAACGTTGAAATTAAAAATCGCCGCCTTTTGAAGTTTCTTACGTAATTTGCCAGCAGCGACTTGATGCAGTTGCCAGCAGCAACCTTCCCCCCCGAAAACTCTCTTCTTCTCTCTCTCTCTCTCTTTATTCCTTTCCTTTTCTATCTCTCTTCAAACCTCTCCCAATTGAAGGTGATACCCGCAAATTCCAACGCGAACTTTAAGTAGCAAAAAATCTTTAAAGATTATCACAAAATTAAATCATTTTGTATTTAAAAATTTCTAAATATATATTTTTTTCTTAATTTTAATTAATAATATTTGGAACAAATTTAAGAAAAATCAATCAATCTATATTTTTCATTTATTTTATTTAACAATAAATGTATTTATTTTTATTTATAAATTTTCATATTGAAAAGAGTTTTAAAATTGAAATGAGTTGCATTTACAAGAATACAGGAAATATTGGGTGAATATAGTTACGCCCCAGTCACGCCTACAATGGGGGGAGTGAGTATGGGATAAAGCGTGGTGGGGGGGGGGGGGTGGTAGGGCTAAAAGTTGAAGCTAAATGGCCCATGCAACGCGACAGACGCCCCCAGATGAACATGGAAAATGGAAAATAGATGTGAGATACAAAAGTATCTTTTTTTTTGTGTGTGTGTTTGTGTGTGTGCGTGTGTTTGTGTGTGTCTGTGTGTGTGATACTCTAATGCAATTGATGTCTGTGCAGCAAAGTGGGCGTGGCTGTTGGGGGGGGGGGGGGGCGGTGGGCCGCCTAGCTCTGGAGGAGATGGAAAAATGGGGAAGGTGGGAAGGGGGCGTGCGCATTGAGGCGGCAACCTAATAAAAGGAACGAAAAACAACTTGTTTTCCAATTTTACAATTTAACAAGTTCCCATTAGAGAGGAAGACGAAGCGCCTAAGCCTCAAACCGAAGCCGAAACCAAATAAAAGCTAACATAGCATCGTCGTTAGTTCGCAATCCTCAATCCTCAGTCCACAATCCACTGTTCCACAGTTCTCAATCCGAAATGCGAAATCCTGCAACCTTTATGCTACAATTCAACAATTCACAGACCTCCCCCTCCCCCCCCCCCCCCCGGTCCACCCATCCGCGCAGTGTTCTATCCACCAAAAATTGAGCTTCATACACAGTTTACGATTCGTGTAACGCAATCCTTTTTGGCCCAGGGTTGCACAAACAAAAATCACCCAACACAAGATGGCAAAGCCCAGCGCAGAATTGCTCGACTCAACGGATACCCTGTAGTATTTTTGATTGCCCTTTTAGCTACATTAACTTTTTTGTTTTACAGGGTATTTGGGTAGCTTAATAAGTCAATTATTTTCCAAGTTTGTTGTGTTTGGCTTTTTTTTTTTGTAATATATTTGACACTTTTGGAAATACATATTTGTATAATTTGTGTTATACCCTATTTTTTCGATTTGGCTACAGGGTATATACACACAAGCACCAACAACTGACTGGGAATTCCTAAGAAAATCGACTGCTATTGGATTCCAGTTGGTAAGGCTTGCATTGCAGCCGGGTTTGAATCTTCTGTTTCAGCTGCTTTTCGCCGATTTTGGCCCCAAAAACAACAACAACAACAACGACACACAAACAAAATACAACAAAAACAAAAAAAAACCAAAAAAGAAAAGAAACAAACAAAAAAATGTTTCTCAGGCAAAGCGTACAAATTTTTCGAATTGTTCGCTGGAGACTAATAAAATCAACGACGTGGAACTTCAAGCCGTTCCCATAGACCAAAGAGACCAAAAATAACAAAAAGGCTAAAAAGACCAAAAGACCCAGAGACAATGAGACATTGAGACACTGAGACATTGAGATACTGAGGCACTGAGACACTGAGGCACTGAGACACTGAGACGATGCGTCGTCGCGAGCGAGATTTAGATTTAGAGCTAAGGTTGGAGTTGAAGTTGGAGCTATATCTAAAGTTATAGCCATAGCCTTTTAGCCATATAGCCATATAGATATAGCCATGGCTATAGCTAAAGTCTGTCAGACGCACCAGCGAAAAGTTATTAAACAGTTAAGCGGCGTCGCACGTCGTCGCATTTTGGCCGCCCAACATCCGCAGCCAGGACATGTCTGAGATTTGCTGGCATCTCCTTAGCCCGTACACAAACCAAAAGTACCATACACATACAGCGCCCTATATAGTATTGCAGTACAATCCCTTTCTTGGAGTTATAAACCGTATTTAGAAACGGGCCAAGAATGAAAAACAACAACAAGAAAGAAAGAAAGAATGAAAAAAAAAAACAATAAACGGGAAGTAAGAGTTGGCTAGAAAATGCCGTCAAAAAGAATTGTCCAATTTGTGATACTAGTTAAATATGGAATACGGCGTATGATGAAATCAAAAGGGTTAAGGGAAACGGAAACGGAAAAAGAGAAGACACAGAGCAGCAGGAGTGAGAGGCAGTGGGAGTGGGAGGGGAAGTGGAAGAGTGGGAGAACGCGATGTGGTTGGCCTGGAGTTGAGGCATTACTCAGCGGATAGGCTTTAATCGGCAGGACGCCATTAATAAATCAGAGTCATTAAAAATGCAGCTGCCAACCAACAGAGAAAGAAGCTGGAGGATAAAAAGAAAAAGGACAACGAACCAAATACCAAATACAAAAAAATAAAATAAAAAAAATACAACAAACACAAAAAAAAACAAGACTATGAAAAAGAAAGCTGTATAAAATCAAAGCATAGCTGAATGTTAAAATACCCTGTAAAATACAATATTTACGTATAATATAAAATAAATAATAAAATAAAATAAATATAAAATATTAAGAGTTGCAAAATTTAAAATTATTAAAACATTTTTCTTCTCTGATTCTTTTTTCGTGGAATATTTTGTTGAATATTTTCTATAGCGAAAAAATTTATTTTAATTCAATTCAAATTGATTTCAAAATATTTAATCGGAAACTTGATATTTTTTTTTTTAAATCTAAAGCGAATTTTAAATTAATTTAAATATATTCATAAAGTTAATCTACCATATGTTAAAAAAAGCAACGTAATATATTAATTTATGTAAATCATTTAAACTTTATGGCAAAATATAATTGATTTGCAGACAAAATTGTTGATAAACTATGCATATACCCTCTAAAAGTGCAAGAAATGAAAATTAAAAAAAAAAAGTAGCAGATTGAAAATCGAATAAAAAAAAAGCGCGCGGGGGCAGGCAAAGCTGTGGCCAAGCGTTGCCAGATGGGTCGGCAGGGGGGGGGGGAAGAAGGTGACCAGATTGAGATTGAGATTGAGACTGCGGCGCAAGATGCAGGGATTCAAGGATTCGTTCATTAAGCAACCCAAGCAGCAGGCAAGCGGCCAGGCGACCAGGCGGCGAAATCACACAAAGGGACACTTTACAGCCGAATGAATCTAATTAAAATGTAATTATAAATGTAACCGTTAAGCGGAAGTATCCGCGGGATACCAGCCAAATACAACGTGACAAAAAAATAAAAAAACCAAAAAAATGAAAACCAGAAAAAATAATGAAAATTAAAACGAAAATAAAAATAAAAATAAAAATTAAAAGCGACATAATGCGAACCCCACGTTAATCATGACGCCCCAACGCCCACAATTTATGTTAAGATTCATTTCATTTCATTTAATCTTGTTGCATGCAACTTTAAGAGTTTCATTTAAAGTGGAATCCGCATTCGCATTTTTATTTCATATTAAACAATAACATATCCTTAACCCTATGGCCAGAGGTCCTTTGTGTCTCGGCTGGTCATATGCAAAGCAAATAACAAAAAGGACGACACGAAATTCGCTTTTGTGTGCTTGTGTGCAATAAAACTATAGCCATGGCTAAAACTAAAACTAATGCAATTTAAAACCAGCCCAAGACACACCAACCAGCTGGCTAAGAAGAAGTTCGGGCCAAAAGTCTATAAGGAAATGCCAGCCACTCAGCCAACCAGACAGGGCCAGAATCAGGACCAAAAGCATTATCAGGCTCAGCCCAAGTCAAACAAGCGCCTTGCACATTGAGTGGAGACTTTGACGCCCTCTCGTCCTATCGTCCTGTTGTCCTGTTGTCCTGTTGTCCTTTCAATGTCTTGGCCAGCATTTGACCTGACCAGGCGTTTTGTTGTTATTCTGGCCCTAAGACGCCTCTAAATGCGTGTCCTTCGGTCGTGTAATCGCATTTCAATTTCAACTCATTCATTCCACACACACTGTGCGAGAGAGAGATGCCACACTCTTTTAACTAAGCTCTTAGCTTTCTTCTTTGTCGCTTCCATTCCCCCTTCCCGTACCCTCTCACATTCCCGACCCACCGCCATTTCCATTGCCATTGCCATCGCATGCGGCCTGCTCACATGCACAGTGGTTCCACATTCAGTGAAAACTTGATTAAATCTATAAACTTTTGGTGATAAACGATGATTCTATTTTTCATTTTGTTTGCCACTTTTTAAATGTTTTTGCTCCACTGTGCGCAGTGAGTTTTGCTTAAGAAAATTGAAAAAATTCCTTAAAAACAACAAATGAATGCATTTGTATGTATATGTATGGGTGTATGTAAATACATATAAAATGTATATGTATACATATATATTTATGTATGTATATGTGCATGTGTATGTGTATGTGTGTAATATAAGTTTGACACTTGTGCAATGCACATAAATTTTAGGGGCTGCTGTTGACCGACTCCGGCTTGGACTTGCGAGTCCAACGGGTCCGGGACTTGGAGTACTCATACCGAGTGCGACTGCGGGACTTTGGAGTTGGTCTGCAGCAGCATCAGCAGCAGCAGCAGCAGCACCATCAGCAGTAGCAGCATCAGCAGCAGCAGGAACAGCAAAGTCGTAAAGCGCTTTTAAGCACACAAATTAACCACAGTACATGGCCGAGCGCCCAAGTGGTCATAGCCCCCCGCGACCCTCTCTGCCGCCAACTAGCTACTACTGTGGTGGCCCCCCCGCACCGTTAAGATCTCTCTGCCCCCTTCCGAAATGCTGCAATGTTAGCTCTCGGCCGTGGGCGACCATTTTGTTTGTCTATTTCGTTGTTTATTTGTTTTTGTGTGCACTCAAGGATTTCTAAGAACTTTAACTTGCCCCCAAAAATATGTGCACATATGTATGAGTGTGAGTGTGAGTGTGTGTGTGTGTGTGTGTGCAAGGAATGGGAAGAGGAACGTATACACACCCTAACCAAGGCAGACTCCACAATAGAGTATTACAGAGACAATGAAGAAAAGACAGAGAGAGAGAGCGAGAGAGAGAGAGAGAGAGAGAGAGAAAGAGAGAGAGAGAGAAAGAGCGATAGTCATTTGCACTGTGCCTGGCATTGACTTCAATTTTCCTTGAATTTTCACAATTTCGTAGGATTTCCCTCAGTTGCTGTTGTTGTTGTTGTTGTTGCTTTTGTTTTTGTTTGGAACGCAGTGACCATTAACGAATTTTCAACTATCAACATTCCCAGGACTTTTGTGGCTAACAGCAACATGCCACATTGTGCCACATCAGTTCGCAGTTTTCAGCTCTTCCGCCCTCTTCTTCTCCAGTTCTTCAGTTCTGCAACTCTGAGCTTCTCAGCTTGTGATGCTACTGCTGTTCTGGACACACGGCTGTGTGTTGCACGCATGACTGCGTCCAAGGATGCGTCCAAGGATATGCGACCAAGTAAAATTAATATTCCACTTCTGGCACTTACTTACGCTCCGTAAATGCCTAAGGGCAAGTGTAATCTCTATCTATAACTTATACGCAACACACGCACACACACACGCATATACACACACATTTAAAATGTAACTGTATTTGTTATCTATCTGCGTATTTGTGTCTAGAGTTGTTTGTGCAAGTGTTTACAACAGATTTGCATTTAAAAGCCAAGAAACTTGTCTAACATTTGCCCCAGCAACACTTTGTGTCCCAGACCATAATCAGTCTCCCCCCGTCTCCCTCTCTCTCTCTCTCTCTCTCTTTTTTTTTTAGGTGCATAACCAGTTCATTAGCGTGTTGCTTAGTAAAAAAAAATGTCCTTAATTTTGTTTTTTGTTTTAAATATACGAAGAGAAAAAAGCATTTGCTCGTTGTGGAGGCGAAAGAAATACAGAAAAAAGAAATAAAAAAAAATGTAAAATAAACTTTCAAGTAAATTACGCGTTTCCCACAGCGTCAGCCACATCAAAGTGGCCAGTGGTCTGTCCACCCCTCCCTTCCCACTACCTCCTCCTTCCCCTTTTACCAACCCATGGCTTCTTTGGGACCACAATTAGACGCACAAAGTCAAACGTCAACAAATTATAACCATCCTCTTCAGCTATAAATACAATACATATACATATTGTAAGTACACATGTATATGTGCATTTGTATACAGATGTATGCGTGTGTATGTAAATTATATATTTGGGTTTTAAATTTTTTACTTTTGATTATTCACAAATTAACAAACAAAACCGTCAAGAAATAAGAAAAGTAAACAAAATATTCTCAGTTGCAACGAATACTCAATGCTCTTACTTAACAATAAATAAATATACAAACAATTCTTTTAATTAAATTAATGAATATTATAATATCAAATAAACACCTAATAAATAATTCTATCAAAATAAGTGTAATAAATTAACAATTAAATATTAAACATCAGATAACATTAAAATTAAATACATAAATCTAATGAATAAAATAAAAATACTTTATATGAAAGAAAATAATTTCTTTTTAAAAATCATTATCATTAAAAATTTTTATATTAATATTATATTTTTTGAATATAACAAAAAAATTAAATACATTATTAAAAAATTATACAAATAAATTAATTTTCATGCACTTTAATTATTTGTATATTGAACTGAGCGTATGACTAAATGGTTGTACACTGCGTTAGAGTATCAAAACGGGAAGCTAAAGAAAACTTGGCACTTGGCACTCGCATCTGTCCAGATGTGGAATCAAAAAATAAATAAAAAAATATGATGAAAAAAAACAAAATAAAAATATTTTAAGGTCCGAGCTGAGAGAGACACAGTGAATACGAGCCGTGGCCAAATATCATAAAGTGCGTGTAGCCACCGCCCAGACCAACCCCCCAGCCACCAAAATACGACACCCACCCACCCCACCCACCCGCTGCCGCTATGCAGACATACGCATTCATATAGCCCACTAGAGACATGGCCACTGATTTGCATTAATGAACAGTTGAGTGATTTTTCGCTTTTAGCTTGTTTTCTTTTTTATTTTATTTTTATTCTTTATTTTCTGTATTTCGTATTTTGTATTTTGTATTTTGGCCGGGCCCCAAAGCAGCTGTCGTCGTTTGGGCCTTAATTAATTAAGTTCACATGAGCTAACCCACTGCAGGAGCAGCATCCATGTTGATGGATGTCCAATGGACGGACGGGTGGGGGTGAGGGGATGAGCACTTGATCAAGCAACGCTCGGCCTGCGATCTATCGATTTATTTGGCCAAATTTGGCTCTAACAAATTTCTACTCATTTAATGTAAATTATTTGTAAAAATTCAAGCAGCAATGCGAAAGGGATTCCCTTTGGTTGCAGTTTATTTATTGTAGCAGCAAATTAACTTTAAAACAACAAAATCCAAAAATGAAAGAAATCCTTTTAAAGAAATCCTGCAACTATTGCGGCTACTGTCCACTGAGATAGACGGTCCTTAAGGCTACAGATCTGGCTGGTAGGGGGGTGGGGGCTAAGGCGGCAATGGGGTTGGTGGCATGACTGGCAGGGGAGGGTCGTTGGGTGGAAGTGTATGTACTTTGTGGATGGTAGTGTTTGACTTTGAGCGGAGGTGCGGGGTATTTGGGTGTTTGAACTTTTTGCTTTTTGGCTTGGCTTCAAACTTGGCTTTTTATTATGCTCAAAAATCACATTAAAAGGCAAACTCAAATATTTTAATCAGATTTTCGTAAAAAGGACAAACACATCCGCATACACACACACATACAACCCTTCGAAACACACACACACAAATACATTTTCTCTCAAACATACACATGCATTTAGTAATAAGAATTCCTCCTTTTTTCAGACAGCATTTTTTTTTTTGTTTTTTTGTTTTTTTTTTGGACAGAGCTTGTTTTAATTTTGTATTTTTTTTTTCAGCCTTTTTTTCTGTTGGACTGCCACAAGGACAACAACAGGACACACAATGTGTGTTAATGTGCGTACACTGGTGAAGAGATTGCCGTCGGGGGGGGCGGGGTGATACAGGTTTAGCTATAGCTCAATCCAAATGCACAGGACACAAGGTAAAGGCAAGGGCAAAGGCAGCGCATGGGAAAGGGCGAAGGGGGACGGACGGTGCGATGGCAGCCGAAAGGCTGTCGAAAGGAAATGGCCACAGCTGTTACATTCATTCGCTCGTTGTCTCAGTTTTTGCCCCTTTTTACCAGCAGTGTAAGTGTGTGTGTGTGTGTGTGTGTGTGTGTGTGTGTGTGTGTGTGAGCTTCCGGTTCGGGCTGTGTCCGGCAAAAAATAAGCGCCCCAGGCGCTGGCACTCAACAGGCCCGTAACATCCACTTTAAAGCATAAGTTGCGGTTCCAGCATTACGAGCAAAACTCATTTTCAGCCAAGCCCCAATACATACTACATACACAACTCCCGTGGCATATACCCTACACACATCCACCACTCCACTCCCCTCCACTTCACTCCACTCCCTACACCACCCGCCTGCCAGCCCCTGCATGGCCTTGGCTTGTCAGCTAGATTGATATTTACTTTGCTTCCATTTTTATAGCATACTTTTACGGGCACCCGATCTACTGAACACTTAATGGCATGCAGCACAGTGATCGCTCGACAATGCGAATAGTTTGTGTATTTATTTATTTATTTATTTATTTATTATTGTTTTTTTGGGCTGAACTGAACTCTCGACCATCATCTGTTTTTTTTTGTTTTTTTAGATTTTTCATCTTGGAACATTTTTCAACTTATGAGCGACTACTGTACAATGCCTGACAAAGTTTGCCACTTGTTGGTAATAACAAAAACAAAAAAAAAAAACACAAATACAAAATGTAACCAGAAACAACAACAACAACAAAAAAAACAAGTTAAATATAAACGAAAATCATACCACAAAAATTCTCTAGCGACATTTTCAACAAATTGACACAATTTTCAAGATGCTTAACGTTCCAAAAATTGCCTAGCCGGACGAAAGCATTGGATGAGGGGTGTGAGGGGGGTGAGGGGTGCCGTGTGCTATGTGTGCTGGGCTTTTTTATTGGAATGGTTGTGGGGCGCTTTGGGGTTTTGTGCTTGGCAAAGTGTTAGTACTCAATGCGCTACACGACACTTGGCGCCTTTGTTTTCACACGCCCCAAAAGGCACTAAAGTGCCATTTTAGGCGGCTCAAGTGGAGCCCAACATAACCAACAACAACAGCAGACACATACACACACACACACAGAAAGTGAGTGTGGAAGGAGGGAGGGCGAACGGAATGGGAAGGGAGCACTTCAAAGTTGCAGTCCATCCCCAACAACTCGGGGCAAACAAAAGCCATAGACGATGGCGACAAATTAGAATCCCAGCTGCTTCGTCCTGTTGCCGCTTTATGCTGCCTTTTTGGCATTGACTGCAGCCAAAAGGGGGCGTGCGCATGGGCGTGGCAGCTGCTACGTAAACACTTCACACGCAGCGCATCCCTGGCAAAGCGTTGCCAACGCCTTGCGCCCAGCCAGCCAGCGTTCCCATGACGGCCGTCGATTAGATGCTGTCCCTGCTTCAAACTCCAAACTCCAAGCTTTAGCTTCAGCTCCAACTCCATCTCCAGCACCAGCACCAACTCCAACTCCAGCTCCAGGTTCAGTTCTACTTCCCCCCCGGTTAGGCATGTGCAACAACTGAAGCGATCAAAGGGCAGAAATTTATGCAAATTATTTTCACGCCTTTTTAGATATGCGATTTCTTTCGCTCCCGCTTCAGCCCGTCTCCACGGGCCAATCCCTGTTAGCTAATCCTCCAGCTTGACATTGAAGTAGCTCAGCAAAGCGTTCAGATTTAGCTTTTTTATCCACAATACAAAAAAAAAGAAGAAAAAAAAAAGAAAAAGTAAGAAATCAGTTAATTGTTGTAAGCATTTGATGGTAGAGTCTGTATTGCGAGAGGTGTTTGAAAAGTATTGCAAATGAAAACAACAATTAAGCAAATAAACAATCAACACATCATTTGAACCTGTTCAATTATTCGCATATTCTTTGACCGATTTGATTTTGATCAACAGCTGGAACAGCCCTCGTTGAGCTGGATTGAATGGGCTTAGCAGGCGCTAGGCACCAGCCACATGTGCATATACATTTTTGGCTATAAATCCGTGCAATTGCAAAGCATTAAAGCCATTTGCTGCTCTACTCGCTTTTGGCGTGCTAATCGCTAAAATATGCTAGATTTAGCGGCCTCGGGAACGGGGGATGGGGATGGGGCTAAAATAAATAAACGGAAGCTGTTCGCAACCGTGAAATGGATACCAATTTTGTGAGCGGGAATGCGGGTGTGAGGGGAAATGTGGTAAGGCAACTCCAGGTGTTGCCAGCTGAGGCGCGAGTCTACCGTTCGCTGACCAAGCAGTCACGCAATTAGCTAAATGGTTTTTTATGGCCAGCGAGCAGCTGTTTTTCGGCTGATTCTTGATAGCTAAATGCCAACAAATTTTGGAAAAAAAAAAAGCAAAAATCTAAAAATCCAAAACTCGTGCTGTAATAATAACTGCACCCACATCAACAAAATGCCCAAAATGTTGAAATGCGGTCGCGCGCCAGCACTACAAATCGGAAGGCGAAAGATTTTGGGTGCGACGCGGTCCCTGCTCGGGCGCCAACGTGTGAGAATTTTGCGTAATTGAGTTTTAACTTCAAAGCACGCTAACCGCATGCACTTGAACGAGGTCCGCTGTCGAGTTCCGGCCCGCCCAATGTTCAGCTGATTTGCATATGCGGCCAACCAACAAAAAAAAAAAAAAAAAAAAAATGAAATAACAAAAACAAAAAAAAAATGAGAGAAACTCAAACACCATTCTACAATGGGGCTACGGTTTTTTTTTTGTGTATGTGTGTGTATGTGTGTGTGTGTGTGTGGGTGTATGTGGGTGTGTGTGTGTGTGTGTGTGTTTTTGTTGTAGTGATGCGGAGGGTCGAAAGGTCAACGCTGCCCTGGGCTGGGACTGGGCATATTTGAGCCGTCAACACTTCTCACCTGCCATCTATTCGCTCAGGAGTGTGCGTGTGTGCGTGTGTGTGGTTGGGGGGCAGCTTGATAAATTGTTGAAAGTGGGTAAAGGCAAAAACGACAAGTGCTGCAAATTAGTGCAGAACACTTGAAATTTTCAGTCTCACCCCAACGCACCCAACAACGGCTTCAATGGATAAACACTTAATTTATCAAAATTGAGCTTGTTATGCCAATATGTATTATAGCTAGAGCAGACATTGGATGAACGAGTGATGGGGGGGGGGGGGAGGGGGGCAGGTCACTGGCTGCATAATTTTAATGAAACGCTCATGGAATTGGCTTATGCCAAAAAATAACCAAAAGTGTCTATAGAGACAAGAAGGATGCGACTGACAGACACAACTACAAGCCAAATATTATAAAACCCCCCGCCGCAAAAAGCCTTACGAAATATGTATGTATATGTGTACCCCTACTTCCCCCATACCCACACATGCCCTACCCTAAA
Organism: Mulgravea parasiatica; assembly: GCA_037075045.1. Taxonomy (NCBI): domain Eukaryota; kingdom Metazoa; phylum Arthropoda; class Insecta; order Diptera; family Drosophilidae; genus Mulgravea; species Mulgravea parasiatica. The sequence goes on from JBAMCR010000047.1 coordinate 75,929, forward strand.
CATAGACATGTGTGTGTGTGTGTGTGTTTGTGTGTGTGTGTAGATTTGTCTGGCGGGCCAAAAGCAAAGTCATAACTTTACTTATCAACATTAGCTGTTGCATTTGGTATGATTGCGGGGAGGGGAGAGAGATAGAGAGAGAGGGGAAGGCATTTTTGGTTTTTTTTGTTGTTGGGTATATTCATACATTTTAATACGCTGTTTATATTTTATGAAGGCAAATGAATGCACAAGGAAATGAACGAGCCAAATGAATGAAATGAGTGCCATAAGACCAAAAAACCAAAACCAAACCCAAACGAACAGTTGGGTTTGACCCCAAACCCAGGCACACACAACACACACAACACACAAAATTCAACACCAGCTAACTCAATCTATGTGTGCGAGTGTGTGTGTGTGTGTGTGTGTGTATGGCCCAAACGCAGACATGGCAAGTCTTTTGCATTTGGCTCTGGCATTCTGGCAACAACCTCGCTTCGAGCTATAGACGAGTTTACAGTTATCAAGGGAAAATTATCATCTGCCATGAATCTCGATAAAATTCATATTCATATGCGAGTCGTGGCCAAAAACGGGATGGATATGAAGTAAATGTATACCCCAATGTAGCTAACACACACACACACACAAGAGAGAGCATAAGAGATAGTGAGAGAGAGAGAGAGAGAATGAGGTTTCATTACGTCGCCTGGCATCCCAAAATGGTATACAGCAAGTGGCCGTTGGGTCACAGGAAGCGCCAAAAGACAGCAGCAGGGAGGAAGAGAGAGGGGGAGGGGGGAGGGTGTGAGGGGGGGGGGAGGTAGGAATACAGCAAGGCAGCATAGACACGTTTGTACACGTTTTGCATGCGAGGCAACAACAGCAACAATTGACCGATATGAAACGGTCTCACAACTAATTTTTGGATAACAAATGACTTTCCCGCACTCTGCCCTTGTCTATGTCTCCGTCTCTGTCTCTGTCTCTGTCTCACTCTCCCACACTGACTTCCTTTTCACTCGCTCTAACAGCAACGCTGCATTTGCACTTTAAAACCATATTTAATTCAAACAAAAAGCTTATGTAAAAAAAACTTAAGATTATTCTCACATGAGCGGAATTTGAAAGCTTTATAGAGCTTTAATCATAAGCTCTTTTTGATTTTGTGAAAAATGTTTAATTTTTTTATCTATTATTTTTTTTAGCTTCTCTTTCTTTCCAAATCAATATTTTAACAGGTAAAATTTTGTTTTTTCAAATTAATCAGACAAAATTTAAATGTTCCTTAAATGCAAATAAATTTTAAACAAATTTTTCATATTTTCTATATTAATATTAAACATATACACATGTACATACATATGTGTATGCATTTGTAATTACATTAATTTTTTTAAATACTAATTTAATTGAATATAAATTACCATTGTTAGTTTAGCTGCAGCTAAATATTTTTACAAGATGTTACGACTGAGCGAAGCACCCGGACCTGGATCCGAACCCGATACCGGAAATAGATATAGACGGATTTATGTATGTACACACACATGCAGATGCGATAACAATAACAATAATTATTTATGATTTTTTATTAGTGTTTAATTGTATTAATTATTTAATTAAATTTAAAGCTTTTGATTGTAGAAAATCATTTTCTAAATAATAAAATCCAATCTGTTAATAATTGGTTTTATTCTGATTTCAATCTGACGGGAGACTATTCAAATAAACAGAAATCAATCACGGATCAGTCAGTTTTAATGCGTCCCATACTATATACATACATACATATGTATATAAATATATATTTTCATATTTTCATTTGAGCTTTGTCCATTTTATTTTATGCAACATCTGCACATGCACGAGTATGTATGTATGTATGTATGTATGTATGTATGTATGTATGTATGTATGCAGCGAAGCGAGACAAGGACAACTACATATGTATGTGCATCTGCTGGCGTCACTTGCTCTCCTTGTTCATCTTCAGCGCTGAATACCCCTGCATAGGGTGCCTGCTCGTTTCTTATAGAACATCATCATAATGATTATGATAATGATTATCATTATCATTAATAACAATCGCTGATTGCACATTTTGAAGCAAATTCATAAGAATTATATTCAATATTTTAGCTTATTAGTCGAACCAATAGGAATACTCTACTATATACATACATACTCATATATACTCGATATATCGAGAAGAGGCCTGCCAAATGTCTGAGCTAATGTCAAGTGAATATCGATAGGATAGTTCACAATTGCACTCTCATTGTGAACATCTTATAGTTTAATTGGCAAAACCACACGTGGCGAACAGAGCTCATAGCTCAGAGTTAAAAAAATATAAAAATCAAAAAATCAAAAACTTATAAAAGTAATTCATACAACTTTTTGATAAAAAAAGTATTCTTGGTTTTTTTTCTCAAGTTTTGAAAAAGCTAATTAATAATTAATTTGCATTATGGCTGGACGCTCTACCGCTGAGTTGCGCGAGATGTTCAAGGAGTACCTGAAGCCGATTGTAAGTTGAAGGTTATGTTCGCATCTCCTGCTGCACCTAATCTCATTTTATTTACGAATTATTTATTTATTTATTTATTTATTTATTGTTGTGTGTACTATAAGCAGGCTACAGAAATTAGAATTAAAGATCAATTAAAAAAACAAAAGTAAAATAAAAATTAAGTTTGAATTAAATTTTGATTTTGCTCCCTTGTCATAAAAATAATAAATTAAATTTAAATATAAAAAACATAAAATAAAAATGCGAAAG
>JBAMCR010000048.1:0-77887 GCA_037075045.1 Mulgravea parasiatica
CACCCTCCCCCCCTCCCTCTGAAATGGGTTTAACCATAATTCCCACTCCGGACAACAGCAACAACAACAACAACAATTGAACAAGACAAGACAAGACAAAACGCTAAAAAGTCAACGTTTTGTGGCAAAAGGGTTTAAAAAGAGCAACACAGACACAACAATACATACACACATACATACAAACATACATACAAACACATGCATGGAGGGGAGCCAAAGCCAAAGGTTATGTGCTGCTTGCTGTGTCATAGGGGGTTGGGGTAGGGCTAAGGGTTGGGGGTGGGGGGTGTGTGCACAGGGTTTATGGCACATTATGACAAGACAATAACATGCCGCAGTTGAAGTTGAATTTGAAGTGCTCAACGAGTTTCGTGCCATAGAAATAACAGTAACAGCTACAATTGTCTCCATTTAGCCCCCCCCCCCCTCCCCACAGCAACCCACACTTGCTGCTTGTGCTCCCCTTAGCCCAGTAGCTCGTCCCCCAGTCAGCCGAGCAATTGCAATGTAATTGAAAGTACTCACAAAAGCAAACGCTTAGTACAAGTTTCTTCATTTATCGATTACTGCGAAAACGGTTCGCGTGGCTCCAGGCTTCTGGCTTCTGGCTCCTCGTTCCTTGCTCCTGGCTTCCCGTTGTAGAACCCAACTGGCCACCCAATAGAGAGAACGAGAGAGACGAGAAGGGGTGCACGACATTTTGATTGACAATGGGTTAATAATATCGATAAATTGCTGGTGACTGCAAGAATCGCATTGCATTACTTAGCATCGATTAATTAATAATCAATACTATCGATTTAAATAAAAAGTTAGTTATTTCAAATTTAACGTATTTTATTTGTAATTGCCAGAATTAATTAATAATTCCATTTTTATCGCATAGCTCAATCGTCAACTTTCAATTCATATTAAATAGAGTTTCTACTATATTTCCATCAATTAAACAATTAATCAATTTTATTAAATAAATGTTACATTAGTAATATTAAGCATAATTTAATTTACTTTAATTTAATTAAATATATCAATTGACACTTCTGAATATGAAGAATAATTTATATTTATGTAGAATATTTTAATTGAATAAAACGGAATTCAGGGTATTAATTTTTTATTCAATCTGATCGAAAATATATATCCCATAGATACCAATAACGAAATAACAAGAAAAAAAAATCACATAATCATCCTGATAAAAAAAGAACTCAAAATAGCTTAAAATTAAACTCAAAATATTAGGTTTTTTTTTTAAATAAGCCGAAATATGTGACATTTTTTTTATTCAAATTTTTTAATTTTAAAAAGATATTGAGGTTAAATTAATGATTATATAACTGTTTATATTTTATTTCCATTCTTATAGTCGTATGTATAGAGCAATAAATTTATAAAACTTTTAAAATGTTTTCAAAATGAATTATTGCGATGATTGAGAGCATTAAACCAACACGAATTTATTTTATTTATTTATTTATTTTCATTCTGTTGCATCTCTTCGACAAATTCGGGTAAATTTAATTTCATTCAGTTTTTTATTTACTTATTTATTTATTTATTTTGGCTTGGCATCACAAAATTTCAAATAAAATAACGGGAACTTTGAGGTTTTATACTTGCAAATCTATCCACTTTAAGGAAAAAGCCAAAGGAAGGAGAACGGAAAAATGCTAGCAACAATTTTCGTGTGGCACGTGGAGAGTGTCGTCTATTTGTTGTGGTTAGTTCAAGTATTGTATATATGTATTTATACATACACATGCACATGCACACATGTATGTATGCTCGTGGAGGCTGAGAGAATACAAAAGACGTAAACATTTTCAATAGATTTCCGCTAACAAGATAGATAGTTGGAGCTAAGTTGCCAGCGCACTTTAAGATACAAAACCAGCAGACGTTCCAAATCGCCAATGTGTTTGGATAGCAATATGAAGAGCAATAACAACAACCAACAACAACAACAACCAACCAACAACAACCAACAAACAACACCAACAACCAACAACAACAACAATAAAGAGCAAAGCTACAAGGCACAAGATGCTCCATGGTTGGCATTAGTTTATGAGTCCAGAGTTGTTAACACCCTGTATCTAATAACAATGGCTCAAAAACAGGGTATAAAATCGGTCTATATGTATACACATATATTCTCATAATATTCTCTTACGAAAGCAAAAGATTTTGAATATCTAAATCAAATTAATTTTGTTTTGCATTTTTATGCAATATATTTGAAATTAATTGTTTAGGTGAAATTGTTGAAAGAAATTAATTAGGGTAGGTTAGGGTATCTATCAGTCGAGCAATAAATGAGTGCAGCTGTTCCATCCTTGCCTGCTTATTGATATCAAATTTGAAAGTGTCTTACGAGTAAGTGGCTTGGCAGGAGATGGTCCCATAATAATTTTTCCCCATTTTTATTTATTTTTTTCCCTCTTGCTCGAAACAATTTCATATTTGCTATTGCAGAAAGAAACAAAAAACAAAAAAACAAAAAAACCAAAAAGGAAAACGAAAATGAAAATGTTTATATACTTCTACTCGCTACGAAGAGAAATGCGGTTGGAATTGGGATTGGGATTGGGGTCTGAGGATGAGCTGAAGGCAGGGGTTTTGTATATGAATGTATGTATGTGTACTCGTATAGTAGAGCTTTAGGTGCTCATATTAAATATCCTGCTTAAATATCCTCATACTGTTTCCTATTGATTTTGCTGTCTCCGTGCGATTGGTGCGTCTTTTGGCTGCCGCAGCATTTTCATTTCCTATTGCAATGGATTTCCTTTTTATTTTCTACTTTTATTTGTTTTTGTTTTTTTTTTTTTTTTTTTGTCGGCGATTTAGTTTCCATGGCGTTACTCAAAAGGAGACAAAAAAATTATTGTAAAAAAAAAAGGAAAAATGACAAACGTAATGGTTCGCTTCCTATCATCTTGAAGAAATTTGTAATAAAATTCAGCAGCAAATGAGAAAAGTACAGACACAAAAATGCATATCTAGCTTTAGCTCTCTCTCTCTATATATCTCTCTCTTTCTCTCTCTTTCTATTTATATCTGTATCTCTCTATCTTGAAGTTGACAACGTGTCTATTGGCGTTACATGTGCGAAAAGTATATCTACCTTTGGCGATACCTCGCATTCTGCCGCTATCGGTGCTCTCCCGTCCGTCACCCATCAATCTGAAGTCCTTACCTTCCACCCTTACCTCCCGCCCCCCTCAACACGCAGTCGATACTGCACATTTTGTTGGCCCAGTCCTCAAGTTGTCACGGAAGTTTGCATTTGCTAAGCACGGGAATTTCAGGTTGAAGTGCATCCGCTGAAATTCTGCTTCTTGCAAAAGATCAATAAATAAAAAGTATCATAAAAACATAAAGAAAATTACAATTGGAAAAAAAAGTAACACAATTAATTGTAAAGTTAAAAATTATATTGCAACGGAAATATTAAAAATATAATCAGAATAATTGTCTATCAAATAATCTCCTCCATCATATATACATACGCTTACCCTCAAAGACAAAAAAATTATTCCACTTTTTTTTTTTTTTGGGTTCTGTTGCATCTCTTTGCGTTTTTTGCAAATTTCTTAATAAAGGGCCAGGGGGGGAAGAGAAGCGACAAATTGCACACAAATTTGTAAACGCAGCTGGAAACATTGCAGGAAAGCTATAAATGAAAATAAAGCTTAAATTACATAAAAACATTGAACATTGCATTGGAATTGCTATTTATTCAATTTGCAATGCTGAGCAAAGTTGGCTGCAGCTGCGCCAAAATTACACAAGCAGCCGACCACGCCCATCGCAAGAAGGCGTACTGTATGGTGGAGCATGCATGCTCATACAGCAGGCGTATGGCGTGTGGCGTGTGGCGTGAGGCATGTGGCATGTGGTATGGTAGCATGTGGCATGTGGCACCTGCCATGTGTGCGGGAATCCCCCTAATGCCATTAAATTAGCGCCCGCCCAAATCAATGGCCGCCAACGGAAATGAAAAGCGACGCGACGCGAGGCGACGCTACGCTACGTCAAAGGCAAAGCTTTTCCTAGGTTTTCCCATTGTGCTCTGCGGACACTATAAAGTATAAAGGAAATGGAACTGGTCAGGATACACTGGACATTGGACATTGGCCATTGGTCACTGGACACTGGACACTGGACACTGGAAAGTGGACATAAAACACATGGCACTCACATGGAAAAAAACAAAAGAAACACTACAAATCAACACGTGCCTATAAAAAGCTAGAAAGGGTTCTCAAACATAGCTAGAAACTGCTAAAAATAATAAAACCACGACAAAAAACAAAAAACAAAAACCAAAAAAAAAAAAATAAATAAAAGCACACTCACACACACAAACCAAATCCTTTATGAACCCTTTTTAGTAGTCAACTTGGCAGGCGGAAGAGTTTCATTATTTTTTTTGTTGGTTTCTTCAACTTTTGTCTATTAAATAGAATCGAAAAAGAAACCGAATGCTTGAATACCCTAACAGGGTCAATATTTAAATTTGCCACGTCATTGAAAAAGCAAAGACTTTAAATTGTTTCTATTTGAAACAAAAAAAAACTAAAAATTATGTACTTTGATTTGGAATCTGTTTTTGAACGATTGCTAAACTCGGATATAAAACAATTCGTCAGACATCGGACATTGGACAGGCGAAGCACAATAATGTCCCGGAAGTTGAGAAGAAAATGTTGTGTGGCATGAGCATAAAAATAAATACATATAAGCGAAAGTAACAAAAAATAAATAAATAAATAATAATAAATAAATACAATAAATGAATAAATAAAAATAAAACATGTGGCAGCATTTTCGACAAGCTCACTAACACTCGATAGCCTTAGCTTGGCTCAACTTAACATACACTCTTGCTATAAGGATATACCATATACATTCAAACGAACCCATTCACATTCACATTCGTATTCGTATTCACCCATTTATCCATTCCCATTGTATCTTAGCTACGCACGCAAAATGTGTTGCCTGCTTTTAGGCGAAGGCGCACGTTATCTCTTCACCGTGCTCATTCCGTATTATGGTATACTATATTATATCAGCCGTTGTCCAGGGCATGCAAAGCCTTTTCTTTATTTCTTTTCTCTTTTCTCTTTTTCCCATTTTATTTTTGGTTTTTTCTTTTTATTCTTTTCCTTTTTAATATAAACCACTCCATGGGCCCATCCCATTGTGGCCAGGTCTCCGCTTGACGCCCTTCTAGCCAGGCAAACATGCTGAAAGCGCCAGCGAGACAAATATTAATAAAATATACAACTATTAGTCATTGGCTAGCGTTATGTGTGCTAGTGTATGTGTGTGTGTGTGTGTGTGTGTGTGTGTGTGTGTGTTGGAGCTTGTATTTTTAATATGAGACACAGAATAAATATTCATAAAATGGCAGCAAGGCATAGCCAGAACCAAAGACAGCAGCGACTACAATTTGCCTGTTCCTGTTCCAGAAAACGCTTTCGCCTTTCACCATTTTCCAACTGAACTTAACTAAAAAAAAAAAAGATTATTAAAAAATAAAAACAACACTATAAAAGTATATTTAAATAAAAAGCAATTGTTCTTTTCTTCTTTTTTATCTAACTACTTCGATCTAGAGATATGAAGTTCGATTGATACTAGATTCGTGTATGTTCATTTTCGGGTATCTCGAATGTGTTCTTACTTTCTATTTTCTCTTTCTAATTTCTCTTTCTACTTTCACTTCTCTGCGGCGTTCTCTGCTCGTTCGACCCGTTGCGATTGCTTGTTTGAATATTTGAAAATCGAAATGTTTCGTTTTTGAGAATATTGCTTAGCCTCGCGCTTATCTCTACTCATTCCAATACATACACACAAGCACACATACATACATACACACATGCATACGCAGGCACACACCCTCTGACCCCCTGACCCTCTTGGCTAACAATAAGACTGACGAATGTTGCGCCATAAAAATAAATACCTGCTGACATTTTTCATTGTAAATATTTTGTAGCTGCTGACGCGCGGCCAAGCGACTTCAATGTGGGCGTCAAATGGTGGGCGGATCGGGGGCGTGCACAGTGGTATTGAACGTCCTGCGGTACCCGTGCCCGTAACTATGTCCCTGTGCCGACGACCGACGGGTGTGTCATCTGTGGGCGCCCAACACATTGTCTGTGTGCGTATAAAAGGTTTTCACAGGACACGCACAACATGCAAGAACTTACATACACATTGGGTTATACGGCTATACGGTTATATGGTTATATGGTTGGAATGGTATGTGCTTGGGTGGTTGGCTGGGTGGCTGGGTATGGGGCAGGGAGGGGGCTAGTCTGGAGGGGTTAGACAAATGGACGTCGCAATAAACGCGTTTGTCTCTCTTGAGGGTGTGTACGTTGTTGATCAACACGGAATAACGAGTATCGTCTGTCTGCTCCTCATCATCATCAACATCATCATCATTATCATTAACATTGCCATTATCATCATCATCATCATCATCATCATTATTGTCATCACAATGATGATTATCATGATTGTCCTTGGCTGTTGCCATTATTGCAAACACCAACCATAAGCCAAGCTCAAGCTCTATGATATGTATGTGAACGCACCCCGCCCCCCAACCGACCCTCTCCCAGGTCGTAACTTGTGCCGGGTTACACATTTATCAAGGCCTTGGCATGGGTAGCCCAAAGAAAGGGGTGTGGTGGAAAAGGTGGGGGGGGGGGGGGGTCAATGGGCATAAAGCCCCTGACATTGAGTTATTTTAAGCTAAAGCCAAAAGAAATTAAACGGAGTTTGTGAAAATGTTTCATTTCATTTCTTTTAAATGTTTGTTTAAACAAATATGTTATTAATACTAATTAGTATTTTTTTTATAATTAAAAATTAAATTATTATAAACTAAATTGTTCAGTTAGAGTAGAGCATCTAATTCTCTTCGAAACTTGACTTTTCTCTATTCAATCGAATGTCAAATTGTTAAATATTTTTAACTGCGTCCAACACATACAAAAATAAATATATAAATTCATGGGCTTTTATTTATTAGTGTGGTGTATGCAATTAAAAGAACCGACTCAAAAAAATAAACAAAATTCAAAAATATAATAAAATTCGTAAACAAAAAAAATTTAATTGATTTATATGTTGGTGGCGTTGGGCAAAACGTTTGTTGTAATAATAATTATTATTATTTGTTTTTGTATTTATATTTGTATTTGTTGTTATTTCTATTAAACATAATGACTTTTAAATGAGACGCGTGCCGCAGTTGCCACATGCAACATTTAGGTTGAAAACAGCGTCGGCGTCGGCGTCGGCTAATGAAGCCATCGAAAGCGTTGCCGAAAAATACTTTTGAAAATTATTATTAATAATGACAGTAACAATTAAAGCTCATCCCATATAATAGAAAACCAATATGAGCCTTTATATGCATATACATATGTGTATGTATGTATGTACGGATGTATGTGTGTATGTATTCAGTACATACTCAATATGATATATTAATTTAATAAAAATATTTCATAGACATTACAATTTTTTCGTCATATAAACTTTTAGTTTAAAACAAAAATAAAAAAAGGAAAAACAAAAGGAAAAAACACTCAACACACAAAATAGATTTTAAAATAGATTTTATACTTATAAATAATACATACATTAATTTCATTATTTATTTACCGTACTTATGGTACTCGGATTAATCCAATTTCAATTTATTTCTCGCTTTCAATCAATTTTCTCTGCGGCATCGACACAAATTCCATTAGAGCAAAAAGCGAATATTGATTTGTTTTACCAAAAATATTATCACAAAGGCAAACACGGCAATTTGTATGTGTACATATACACATGTATGTGCACACACACAAATACATACTCCTGCATATACCTACATATGTATGTATGTATGTACATAAATAGAAAACTTCTAGCAAAATTTCAATTAAAAATACACTCGGTTTGTGCGAATGAATATATTCAAATAAGAATGCACACAAATATGAGTATGAAGATGAATATGAGTATGCGTATCACTCGAATGCGGGTGAAACCCTGTGACCATTTGAATTATTCCAACAAATGAAAACAGAAATAATAATAATAATAATAATAAACTCACGCGCTTTTAAACAATTGAAAACAATTAACGTTCAAAATAATTGAAAAAAAATGCGCAAACATTTTTAGGGAACATCGCGACGTTTAAATACCCCCTAATTACGCATTTTTTAATTAACTTTAATATGAAAATTGTTATTTTATTTTATTGATTTGTAAAAATAAATTTTTAATCACAACTTACACTTCCTCCTAACAGCCAGAAATGATGTCCAGCAAAAAGTTTAAGTCAAACATTTCCCATTTTAAAGTGTATTCTATTTATTAAATGTTTAAATTATTCACGCTTTTTCGAATTATCAAATTATATTTGATTTTAATCAATAGATTAAACTAGTAGAACAGGAATAATTCAAATATTTGCAATAATTGTAATTTATTTCAATAAGAGATTCTCTTAAATTAATTCTTATTTTACTTGCAATGATAAGTTTTTTGTATTTTTATTTTAATTTAAACAATAAAGTTCAGAAAAGTAAATACTATATTTTATGCCAATATTAGCAGACAAACTGAATCGTAAACTTGTTATTAAAAAATTAACTTCCAAATGAAAATAAAAATATGTAAAGGCAGATACAAGTTTATAAATATGAATTTTATTATTTTGTCATTTAGATTAAAGTCAATGAGAGCCATAAAAACATATTAAAAATCATCTTAGGCATAAGGTATCGAATATACCATAAATGCACCGAGTTTCATTTAGTTAGCACTCAAACAAGCTTCAAATAATTATTATAAAGTCCAACCATTCGAGTCCTTGGCGAATGTCTGAGCCTTAATTACAAACTGGGCCTCATTAAGCTGGGCTCATTAGGCTGGCCCTTTCAGCGAGCTCAACAATTTGCATGTACTCGTAACCGTTTTTTAAGGCCCGTGAGGAGCCATTATCAATTTCTTGGGCCCCGTGTTAAAAACAAAAACAAAAACAAAAAACAAAAACCAAAAAAATAATACCCGACATGGGGTGCGGCGACACAGGACGATGGTGAGCATGAGGACGAGGACGAGGACGAGGATGAGCACACAAAAACACAACAAAATTTATAACGATTTAATTAAAAAGTTACATTAAATATGTTTTTTTTTTTGTTTGTTGCCAAAATAAAAAGCACAGAAAACAAAGTCGCAATCACTTTTGCCCCCTCCCCCCAACAAGTTTTTACCTCAAACTGAACTGAAATTCAACTGAGAACTGAGAACTGAAAACTGAGGAATGAGAATTGGTAACTGTGAAGCTGGGAGATGAGAGCTGAAAGCTGAAAGCTATATCCATATCCTTGCTCATTAAGTCATCGCGAAGTCGAGTTATTCAATGGATCTGCCAGCCGACGACCTTTTGATGGTTAGCTGAGGGGCGCATCGAGGCCGCATTTCGCTTTTTATTTTCATAATTTAATGTGAAGCGCCCTTTGTTTTTGGCGGTGCCCAAAACACTCGACGTACAACAGCCAAAATAAAATAAAATATAAAAAACAAGGCCCACCAGGCGGGAAAATGCGCGGAAAATCTGTTCTGCCAAAAAAAAAAAAAAAAAAAATACAAAAAAATATAAATGAAAAAACGCAAACAAAGCAAAGCAAAAACAAAAAAAATATATATGAAAAAAAAGAAATGGAAATTGGGGGGATATGTGCGAAATGTTGCGTACGCGTTGCAGCCACAGAAGCGTCCTCCCTATACACACACTCATACACATACAGAGACATACACCTCAACCCGCCCTGTGCAGTACCACAAAGCCGCCTCACAACAGCCGCCAGCTGCCTCCACATATTGTCCCGTTGAACTTTCACTTGTGCCTGGAGCCTCAAGCAAAGCAACAACAACAAAACAAGAAAAACAAGTTGCCCTTGCCTAACCGAATATTTTATACACTTCCCTACACTTGATAAAATGTATAAAAAAAGGTAATAATTAACAATTATTATCAATAATTATTATTAACAAATTATTTTAAATGTATAGTAGATGTGTGTTAGAATAATATAATATTATTAATGTAGCTCTTACATGGCGTTACATATTTAATGGAATAAGCCATATACCCTTTGCTAGGGTATTCAAATTAAGCAACGGCTGCAAAATGAGCGCCAAAACGTTTAGCGAGTTGTTTACGAGGCTGCCATTTTCTTTTTTTTTCTTTTTTTTTGTGTTCGTTTTTTTTTTTTTTTTGGCTCCCTACGCTTTTCCGTACTCTTTTTTGTGTTTTTTTTTTTTTTTTGTATTTTGTTTTTTTGTTGTACAACTTTTCTTTTTTGGTTTCATTTTCATGTGTAAGCGCCAGCAATCCGACATCTGTTGAGTGCCATGCGAAAAAAGCAAAGGAAACTTTCGCATAAGCAGCCAAGAGGCAACCCAATTTCCAATTGAACTTTTGGCCATCTCCAACGAATTGCCAGCAAATAATAATTTAATACGCTCTTACCAAGGCTTATAAATAGGCTACCAAGCATTACATACATACATATACAATACAACAACACTGAAAAAAACGACTAAAATACATATATTACAATCTGCGAAAATATATTACAAATTATTGTTGACAGTTTTTGGTTAAAAAAAAAAAAAAAAATAATAATACAAAAATATATGAAGTTATTTTAAATTAAATTTGAATTTTATGAAATTGCTAAATAAAATAATTAATATAATATTTATTAATATATTCAAGTAAAATTACACAATAAATAAAAATTTATTCCATACATTTTTGAATAATTGCATTAAATTAAAAAAATATTCAAATGCTTAAAAAAAAAACGAAACTCCACTGTAAAGTTAACTAAAAAAACACAAATAATTAACTTTGTTATTGTAATACTGTTCTATAAATACGTCAAATATTATTTATTAATTGTTTATATTTTATATTAATGACAGAGTAGAGAATTATTATTTTTAATATAATTAAATAAATATTTATAACAAATTTTGTAATTTTGTTGACATGTGCAAATTGTTTATAAAAAAAAATAAAGCTTTTATTTGAAGAGATATCCTTGAACAAATAGGCGATTCAACAAATTTATGCAAAAGAAATATATAAGAAATTCTCAAGTTTCAAGTTTGGAAAACGAAAACAAAAGACACCATGCAACATGCAGCATACAACATTTAGTGGCATTGACCTTAATGGTCTTCGAGAATGAAGTCTAAATAAACTCTAAATATTTTGAATTTAATTAAGAAAACTTTTGTGGCTGTCAGTGAATTTTCCAATTGACACTGCATTAAAGTACAAGAAAATAAAGTTATGAATTCGTGTACATACTCTATTCCGATTTCCATATACCCTAATCTTAAGTTATTCCGTTAAATAGATTATACTGCTGTCAGATGCTTATGCTAATTGCCAGATAAGCTTCAAGGCGCCTTAGCATACATTTTATGTAGGACATTTTATGAAGGACACATCCAACGAAATTTCACCCACAATTTACACACTCGACCAAACAGCAAAATTCCATTTTTTTTTTTTTTTATTTTTTATTTCTTGAGTTTGATTTTTGGTGTGAGTTTTGATGGATTTTTCTTTTTTTTTTTCGTTTTTTTGGTTTTGGTTTTGGTTTGTGTAAAGATTTGAATTTGGATTCGGATTTGGGCGTTTATTAGATTCTTTGGAGTCGCGGCTCTTGTGACTAACAAAGGAATTTGAAATTCCAATAAATCTGCCAGCGTCAATAAGTACTGGGCACTTGGAGGTGGCGGGCAGCACTCTGCCATTTTGGGGGCATATTAAAAAGCTGCTGGTGGCAAGCAATTGTGCCTTTAAACTTGCAACAACATAAGGAGATGGCTTCTCTCTGACTGACTGACTGACTGACTGACTGATTGACTGATTTACCAGCTGAGACGCAGTTGTTGGGGTTCGGTTTATTGGGGTGCTTGACTTTTTTTCTTTTGCGCTTTGTTTTTTTTTTGTTTTGTTTGTGTTTTTATTCGGGTCATAAAAATTGCGAGCAACAAGCAACAACTCGAAAAGGAAAACCCCAGGATCTCCCCGGACGTTAGAGGCTGCTGACAATACACAAATTTGATTGGCGCCACCCTAATGTGATTTTTCCAGAATGAAGTTTGACAACAAACATTTAGGTTGGCAATTTATATGCTTTATAATTTTTATTGGTTTTACTCAGCCAAATCGATTTTTTCTCTGGCCCTCGCACAATATTAGTAGCCAGTTGGCAAAGGGCAAAGCGCAAAGGGTAAAGGGCAAAGGACGATGATGGATATGGGGATAGGGGGGGTAGGTGGTGCTAGGTCGACAATGGTAGGTAAATCGCCAATGTTTAAACCTCTTGAGTCCCGTGGACATACTCGTAGCTGGAATTTCACTCTTTGGCTGTCCACATTTCATTTCAGGCCGCGAAAACAAGGCCATTTGTTAGCCATTTTGGAGCGGAGGGCCGTAAAATAGAATTTATTATTTGAATTATAACAGGACGTACTGCGTTGCCCGCAGCCGTTTCTAGAATTCTAAAATTCCTTAAAACTCTGACATTTTTGGCGGTCAGGGTCCGGCTTTTGTTCAAGTCTTTTGCCAAGTTTTCTGCGACAGTTTTTTAATTAAAGCCTCGCCAACAACAGAAGAAGAAAAAACCCAAAGCAAAAAACAAAGATTTATGAAAATGAACAAAAAAAAATCAAAGAAAATATATATGAAAGGAGCTGCGACATCCAGTAACAATGGATATTTAAATATATGTATACATATATATATATATCAGTAGTAAAAAAGAGAAAAAAAGCTACAAAATTTGGATTAAAGTTGCGTCCAGGGTATTAAAATGCAGGCATTAAAATGTTTATCCTATTTTTTATACCTTAAAGTAATGTTAAGTGCATAATTTGGAAAGTGCTGAGAGAAAGACTCTGACCGGGAAGGGAGTGGAGGGGAGAGAGATTTTAGAATGTGGGTAGAATTACAATCATGTATGCTTTGCATTTAATACAAATGTGGGGGGTATGTCAATCCATTGTATATTTCTCAACATAAAATTTCATTATAATTCTGAGTCTAGCAACGAACACAACTCGAAAATAAATTCAACAAAAAGGAACACAAATATTTGTAAAAAGGTAAAATAAAAAAAGGAAAATACTTTTTGAAAATTAAACTTTTGATTTCTAATTTGGAATCTCAAATATTAGTTAAGATGGGAGATGAATATTGGACCACTGAGAGGATCCAGAGGAAGTTGCAGGAGCGTTGCAAAAATTTACCATCTCTAAGTCGAAGTAAAACCAATTGCTATTTGGAGAGAAATGCTAGGCGGATGCTCAGGCCGCCCAAGAAGGTTATGCGCTCGAAAATAACGCAAACGGACAAGGATATTAGTATTTATTGGGTGCTTCATATGTTGAAATTATTGTCAATATCAATTGCACCATCGTTCGCTTTAAGGCTGGCTGAAAGGGCAGCGCTATCCCATGATAAAGTCGAGGAGGAAGCAAAGGATCCCCCTCCAGCTGGTCCTCGTTATCGTTCTCGATTTCCGAAACTGGCATTTATTATTAATATAGTATGCATCATCTATATGATGTTAACCATCTTCTATGGTTTTTCGAAGCACTTGCAGGGAATCACCTTAAATGGCAGCCTTCAGTTTGCTTGGTCAATGTTCGTGACAGCTTTGCTCATTCAATCCGGCTCCGCACCATTTTGATAACAATTGATGAATCATATACCCAAAGGATGGCCAGATCATGCGAAATTAAAATAAAACTTAAAAATGTGTTTTAAAATGTTATGTGTATGTTAGTTGTATGTATATTGAAATACAAAATATTAAAATGTTGACGCAAATCATTTGTTAGATAAAAGATAAAAGAATTTTTATAAAAAAAATATATAAATGTCATGTGAGATGACATCTCATCTAACATTAAATATTAATTATTATTAATTCATTACTTTATAATAATTTTTTTTTATTATATTAATTATTAATATTTAATAAACATATTGAATTCAATTTCACGCAGTATTCAAATCAATTTATACTAAAAAATATAATAATTATTTAATAATCCTCTGACATAACTTTCAATTGTTTAATTAATTAACAACTAAATAAATATTGTATGTAATTTAATTATCTTAGAATCTTAGAATTAAATGCACACGCAAAGAGCTCCAAATCAATTTCCAGCTAAAGCATGATTTAACATAGCCTTAACAGCAGCAATAACAGTGCACTGTTAACTGCAGTGGCGGCAACATGTTCGAACATGTTCCGGCTGGTTTGAAGACAACCGAAACATGTTGCGTAGCCAGAAAACAACAACAGTCGCAAAAGTCAGCTAAATACCAGAAATTATTATTTTTGGCCAAAAGACTTTTTAGCCATGGCAGGCGACCTTTTGTTTTGTTTAAAATGCAAAACAAAACAAAACAAAGCAAAAACAAAAACAAAAACAATGCAAAAACAAAGCAAAACAAAACAAACAAACGAATTGCATCTAATGCAAAACGTATCAAGCAATCAAAACAAAACCAAAAACAGAATAAAAAATTATTTTAAATTAAAATATATAAAAACTAAAGTAAAATAAAAAAAATAATAATAATAATAATAATAATAATAATAATGACTGTGATAATTATTATTAAGTTTAACAGTATAATATTATTTTTACGAATATGGCACGGTATGAGAAAATTGCATTTCGTATGCGTCAAGCGAAATTAAATTTATAACAAAACAATTGTTGCATATTTGATAGATCTGCCCCATATACATGTACATACATCCATCCATCCATCCATCCGTCTCCATCTCCATCGCCATATCTGTGTCCGCATCCATATCCATATCCGTGTGTCTATTAAAGTGACTACCATATGCATGCATATGTGCATACGTTTGCATATGCACATACGTGTGTGGGTAAACATGCAACGTGCAACGTGCAACTGTGCTGGCTGCAACAGTTCTTCCAAAGTTAAAGATCTATTACAACATGAGATTTATAGCATCAACATTTTATATTTATTATATCCAAAGGACGTTTCATTAAATTATAAACTTAAACTTAAAATTAATAATAATATATTTGTTAAAAAAATACAATAAAAAGAAGGAAAAGAGATCCTTGTTGGTTGTCAGCTTGGGACAGATCTGGATGGAAAAGGCTATATCGCCAGCACTGATGTGTACACTAATTAAACATGCTAACATACATACTTACACACACACACACACACACACGCACAGAGATACTCATACGCTGGGGCAGTTCGAGGTGTGCACATGCAGTTAACAGGCAGCAGCTATAGCTAATGTAAACACACAAAGCACTCACTGCGCTCCCCCTGCTCCACTCTGCTCCACTGTGCTCCACTCTGAGCTCTGTTTTGGATCCTCTGTCCTGCCCCTAGAGCTATCGCACATAGCCGCGACCCCGGGAATCAGCAGCCAGCGAACCAAACTGCCATAGCCCAAAGTAAATTTCTTGCTAATTAAAATCCAAATATTAATTTTAAAATGCAACACAGCAGCGTCAACCCAGACTCGCAGAGAGCGAGACGGCGACAGAGTGTGAGGGAGCCAGAGAGAGAGAGAGAGGGAAAAACATTGGTAGTGAGTCACGGCAGGTGCCTTGCTTGCATCATCATATCATCATCATCATCGTGGCCAGGTCTATTGGTGCTGGACCCATTGATGGCCACAAATTTCACTTGGCCCAGAGGCAACAGCCAGAGCAACACAAAGGCAAACAGAAGCTCGGCTGCCTCTAAGTATACTCGTACTTCTTGAATCTGGACTCTCCCCAAACTGTGTGCTTGGTGAAAGTGCTTGCCACAGAGGTGGGTGAATAGGACTTGGGAGGAGTGGGGGAAGGGGGGGTTAGCAGATGGTGGATGGATGGAATCTAGAACTGAAGTGGCACCACTTGACGCCTAAGCATATTCAACAATAGCAACTACAAAGACTACCCAAACATTTGAGCAATCAGCAATGGCATGAGTACTCACACTCATACTCACACTCATACTCATACTCAAACTCACACTCACACTCACACTAGCACATTCATTCATATGTGTGTGCTGAATGTTGCAATAAAAAACTATTCCAAAAATTCTTGTCAAGTTTATGAAAACTTTTATCAATTCCAGGCAAATGTGTTGACAATTATCCTTGAAAATAAACAAAAAATAGTAATGCATCAATAAATAAGCTTTTTTTTAATTTAAAATGTAGAATATACAAAATAAAATAAATAATTTTAAATAATGATAAATATAATAAGACAAATAGAACCAAAAATAATTTCTGTAAAAGTAAAATTTCCTTTTTATTAATGTCGTTTCCGAGATGAGTGAGATTAAGAAAACAAAATTTTTAATTAAATAAGTATAAATCTGATTAAGAAGAATATTAAGTTTATTATTTCTTATCATACGCATTAAATTAAAGAATTAATTAATAATAATTATTCCCCAGTCGACTGTATTGCAAATGCCCCAAAAATGGTTTGAAAAATTGGAAAATGTATTTTCCATACCAAATTGAAAGAAACGTGAAATTGCAAAACATTTCAATAAGAGATGAAAACTGTCTATAAATATATTGACATTTATTTTTTATTATTAAACAAAAGAAGAAGACATTATTAGTATGTTAAATTAAAATTTGATTTTTATTATTATTATTTAAATTTCAATTGTTAAAATTATAAAATTACAAACAACGACGACAAATCATTGCACAAGTGTCAAGAAACAGCCACAACAACAAGGTTCCATCTCTGTCTCTCTCTCGCTCACCCTCTCTCCATGGGACAGGCAAACATGTTCAAACATGTTCGAGCCATCAAACAAACAACGAACAAACTGAAACAAGGCGACTTCAAACATGCTTCGATCGGGCAGAATGTTCAACTCGATGAATGCTCGATATTCTGATCATCTGCATACATAATGTACGTATGTATGTATATATGTATGTACATCCATATGTCATATATAATATATTAATGTGTGTGTATGTGTGTGTGTGTATGTGGTGGGAGTGTGGTGTCATTGTGTGAGAGAATTTTATGTTTATGCTAAAAGATTTACAATTTGTGCGTGCCGAAAATGTTAATGAATTTTGTTCTGGTTTTATGCTACCTGATGACCTGGCCATATCATACGTATATGTGTATATGTATATGTATGTGTGCTTGTATGTATGAATGTATGTACATATGTCTTGTGATTGTCTAGGCATTGTCGTGCCCATCATTTGATTTGCCGTGAATTACGATATAAACATACACTTGCTTATATCGTATGCTCATAAATATATCAAATAATCATGTGATTGTTTCGGCCTATGTTATTGTTGTTGTTGTTGTTGTTGCTGTTGTTGCTTTCTTTTTGATATATGTATGGTATACCCTACCTAACATACAGGGTATGTTATTACAATGGACAAACACAATGTTGATAATATTAATATTGTAATTTGATATCAAATAGGTGAGGGTATTAAAAGTGCGGCATAATGTAAGCCATATCTTCTCAAGTATATTGGCTTCTCTCTCTCTTTTTTGTTGTTGTTTTTTATATTTTTACTTTTATTTATTTATATTTTTGTTTTTGTTTTTTATTTTTTGTTTTTTTTTTTGAGTGGAGGGCTTGGCGTGGCGTTTATGGAAATTATGAACGCTGCCAAAGCGACGCCAATTGCTTGACCCAAATTAAAACATTGCGCGCACATTGTTGTTGTTAATTGTAGAATAAACAATGCAAATAACATAAGCAACAGCAACAGCAACAACAACAGCAACAGCAACAGCAGCAGAGGCAACAGCAGCAGCAGCAACAGAGGCCGCAGAGGTAGCACAAACAACAGCATTTGCCATGGGAACGAGATATGTCTGTATGTATGTATGTTTGTATGTATGTATGTATGTGTGTATGTATGTATGTACCTATAATGGAACTGACAACGAAATCCGATTCACAAACTAAATCAGTTTGCAGTCTCTTTGCCAGCAAATCAATGGCAATATTTCAAAATGTCAGGCAGGCCCCGGCACAGGTGTGAGCCACAAACTTGAACAACGATGCCAATGGCAGCATCCACATACACACATACACATCTATATACACATGCACATGAGAGCAGCAGCTGCTCCATAAAACCCATTATATCCAATCATCATCAGGCAGCGGTAGTGGCAGCGGCAGCGGTAGTGGCAGCGGCAGCGGCACTGTGTCCAGCTCTAAAAATCGGGATCTGGGATCCCAACATCTACACTGAAAAAAAAAAATAATTTTTATTCAGAAAAATTGAAAAAAAAAATACAATATGTATTTTATATTTGATTTGAAAACTTATATTAAATATTCTAATATTCTAAGATGTGATTGTTAAACTTAAAAAAAAGCAATGTAAATTTTTTGAACTCTTTTATTTAAATGTTTTAACTAAAATTTATCCAATTATTTAATTTTAAATATAACTAAAGAAATACAGAGATTATTGAAAAACATTTTGAAAAATTTGACTTTTCTTTAAAATATGATTTTTGTAAATTGTTTTCTAAGCCAAATTGAAAATTAAAAAAAAAATTATTATACAAAATATTAAGCATAAAGTGCTAGCATATTATTTATTATAAATCTTTTAATATTTCATTGCAATTTTTGAAATTAAACAACAATAATAAAATGCCTCAAATCTGGAATTTAATTAAATGAATTGTTCTCGCATAAAAATATTTAAAAATAATAATAATAATAATATTTAAACAAAATAAATAAATAAATCTGTACAAACTGTTTTGTTCAGTGTAGCTTGAGAAGCGCATTTTATGCAAAGAAATCACTTTTCATACACGTATGTATGTGCATAAGTGTATGTGTATGTGTATGTGTATGTGTATATAAAGGCAACATCAGCTGGGTGGCAAGAGCGGCAATCGGTGCATAACTGGTTTGGCAGTTACTATAACTACTTCGGGTATGTATACATACTCTTACATACATACATGCATACATACATACATACATACATCATACATATGTATGTGCTTACATATACAATACAACTGAACCGATAGGGGCGCATTTTTGCTGCAAGCCATACAAATACAAATACGAGAAGTTGCTGCTGCTGCTGCTGCGGTGCTTCAATTTGTTGCCGCAAAGTTGCCAGCGACAACATCAACATCAATCGCAACAAGCAACAAGCAACAGCAGCGTGCAACAACAGCGTGCAACAACAGCAACACGAAGTGGAAGAGAACCCCTGTCTTGTGGTTTTTAGCACTAAATGCATGCGCATATAGATAAATATAATATTGTATAAATAAAATATACGTATATACTATATACATATGCACGCATTTGTATGTATGTACATATAGTATATATACATACACACAGTATAATTATATTATTTAGGTATGTATATATTTAATTTGTATATTATGAAATCAAAATCCAAAGTCAAAGCCATAACCTGAGCCGGGGCATTGTTGCTGATTGACACAAGGTGCCTCTTCTGTTCGATTGCTAATTATGTTGCAACATCGAAGAAAACTGCAACTGCAACTGCAACTGCATCTGCAACTCCAGATGCAAGTGTATGGTAGGGTATCTGAAGGCGTTGTTTGTAAGTTCAAAGTTTAGCTCGACATTCACAAGTTTACCCACATCAGCATCCGCATCCGTATTCACATTCACATTCACATTCACAACTGCACGCGTACAGTAGCCAATATTTAGCACACTCAATGACCTCTCTCTCTCTCTCACTCACTCTCTCTATCTTACTGTATCTCTCTCTCTTTTTCTCTGTATTTCGTTCTCCTTGTCACTTTTATCTGCTCATCTCTATCCTGCACATGCGCGCGCCGTTCGCATGGCGTGCGCGTGCGCAAAGTTCGTTTTTGGCTTGAATTTTGTTGAATGTATGTATGTATGTACTGCCATATACACTAGCATAGGGTATTATAGACTTCTCAAGGAATCTGCAACACATGGCCTAAAGTGTAGATATGTTAATTCAATTTCGATTTATACACATATAAGATTTTTTTATATAATATTTAAATTGATTTTTTAATTTATGTTAAATATTCTTAAAAATGTATCTCGAAAATATTTTATCACATACAAATTGTATGGAAATAGAATATTTTTAAAAGTTATTACAATATTTTAATTATTAATTAAAATAACATATATATAAAATATAAACAATTGTCATAATTATATTTATTTTTATTATTATTATTTATTTTATTTTTATTTTTTTAATGTTATTTTTGATTTTTAAGGAGAATTCACAGATGGAAAGTGTGTGCAAATTTCCCATTTTATTCATTTCCCATTTTTGATCGGAAGAGTATTTCATCTTCGTTGTGCTGAGCTAATTTTTGTTGTTTTGCTTTTTGCTTTGTATTCATTTTCGACCTTCCTTTCTTTTCGTTTTGTTTTTTGATTGTTTGTTTGTTTTTCGTTGTTGTTGTGCGCGAAAAACGGCAGCTAACTGCCCACACGTCGCTGCCAACTATTGTTGTTGTGATTGTTGTTGTTGTTGTTGTTGATTGTAATTGTTGTTGTTGTTGCTGCAACAATGAAGACATCGCACAGGTTGCCTCATTCATGTCCACCTGAGTTGAGTTGACTTACCTGACTCTGACGCCGGCTCCAACTGCTGTCTCCAACTCCGACTCCATTCCCAACTGCAACTGCAACTGCAGCTTGTGCTTTGTCTTGTTGTTGCTGTTGTTTTTGTTGTTGTTTGTGGCAAGTAAGACACCTGTAGATAATAGGTTGATCTTACAGATTGTCTGGCTTGCCACAGATAGAATGCCACATAAGTGTTTTTCTTTGTTTGGTTGCAATCGAAATTTCACTCCAGATCAACTTCGTCGATTGGAAACTTTAATTCGGTTTGTGACGAATTAAAAATGGATTTTCAATACTATTATTACATATTAAACATATACATGTGTATTTTTTATTGCTTAACTAATTTCTAAATATCACTATAAAACTGTAAATACGATATGGTAAATCGTTTTCGAGAATTTTTACAAAATTGAAAAATCAAGAGATTAAAATAAAACAATTTCAACATTTTTTCAACTTTCAAGACATTACAAATAAAATAAAAAAAATATTATATTGTTGATGTTGATCGATAGCTACATATATGCGGATAAAGTATATATATATATATATATACATATATATATAATTTATTATGTATATTTCAAGATCAAGATCTTAAATGATAAGAAATTATATGAAATATATCTTTGTTTGATGTATCGAACAGGGAAAGTCATGTTTTCTTTTTATTATTTGTCTTTCTTTTTTTTTTTGTTGTTATTTTTCCAAGTAATAAATGCTGAAAATAACAAATTATTAGCAATCATTGGATATATCTACATACTAAGAGTACGTAATACTTGTTAAACATTTCATAAATTGGCCAAAAATTATGAAAAATCAATTTGTTGTTGTAGATCCGAGAGGCGTTCACGACACTTCAACTTGGCAATGAAGCGAACATACATACATACATACACACACATACACATACATTCATACATATTTATTGGGTTACATTTGTTGTTGTTCTTGTTGTTGTATTCGTAAGGGACATGATGCAGCATGACACAGACAGACTTTCAAATTTGTTCAAGATTCATTAACAATCGTGTGCAACAATCAATTAGATCTGCCAACAAACACATGTATATACATACATACATACATACATATGTGTTGTCTGTGTATGTTATGTTGTTTATTTTAAAAACCTTATAATAAAACTAATAGGTATATACATATGTATATATTTACATACATACATACATTACGCAAAATATTTATTAACATTGCCAACATACCAGCACCAAGCGAAGCTCGAGCAATTTTTTTTGTTGTTGTTGCTGTTGCTGTTAATGCCATGTTGTAAAGACAGCAACAATAACAACAACAACAATAAGAAGAGCAACAACAACAAATAACACGTGTAATCTTGGCGTTGGGATTGTTATGCTTGTTAAAATTTCTTGTTATAAATGTTGTTATAGTTATTGTTGTTATTGTTATTGTTGTTGTTGTTGCAGTCATGTTTGTTGGTCAACTTTCACTTGGCCAGTCATTTGGTGGTCAGCAAAGTTTTGCCAAGTCTATAAATGGCCAAAAAGACGCCAAACAACAACAACAATAACAACAATAACAAAAAATACATTCACAAAGTGAGAAACCAGCGCCAAATGCTACCGAAATCTGAGATTTGTTGAAGGAATGCAAAACGCCTTGTTGGCATGTTGGGTGTTGCTTTCATTGTTGTTGTTTGTTTATTTTGCAATTGCTGCTTTGCGGCAGATAGACAAACAGACAGACAGACAGACAGACATACGGACAGACAGACGGAGAGTGAAGAGGCAGCCAGTTTATGAAGCTCATGGCACAGAGCAATATCACTCCATTAGACCAAAATGTGTTAAAACAAAGTACAAATACACACATATACACACCCATATATATATTTTATTTAATTCCTGCATACAATTCCTGCTGGTGCTTACACGTTACAAGGACAACAGCGACAGGGCGACAGGGCGACAAGGCGACAACGTCACACGACAAATGACAACGGCTCAGGAAGTTAACAAAAGCAACAACACGATTTTATGAGCATTTGCGTCATAAAAAATTGTTGTAACAACAACAGAAACGCATTTCGGGATACCCCCACCGAAAAGTACATCACCCATACCCACATGGCGAGGCCCCCTCCACCTCCCCTTTCCGACCACTCTGAGGCTGCAGCACCAACAAAAGGCGGCGTCTCGTGTTCTCTTTTTTTTTTTTGGTTTATTTTTTATGTCAAAGTCAAAGGCCAAAAGGCGCACGCATAAAAATGTCAGGCGAGGAGCTGGCGAGGGTTGCTATAAAACTAACAGCACTCGCATATACAATAGTACTACAAAAAAGATATTATATATTTTGTTTACAATTTATTTTAATTTTAATTTTTGAAGATTCAATAATGCTATTGTTTAAAGCTTAAATATTTAATTTTGCTTTTATTTTATAAATAAAATAATTACTAGAATTTTCTTTAGTGCCCTCTGGGTCCCTCTCTCTATGCACATGGCCATAGCTATACATATACACATACATACATCTTAGACGGTCAAAGTCAATCACAAAACACAAATTCGATTAAGTTGTTTAAAAACAATTTTTATTTATTACCTACGCATTTTTTTTTGTTTTGTTTTGTTTTTTTTTTTATTTCTTTTGTCTTTTGTTGCTTTGTCGCTGCGGCTTATCAACGACCAACACTGCCACGCCTACTTCAACGCCCAGTGCCAACCAAAAAAAAAAAAAATC
This sequence comes from Mulgravea parasiatica, assembly GCA_037075045.1. Taxonomy (NCBI): domain Eukaryota; kingdom Metazoa; phylum Arthropoda; class Insecta; order Diptera; family Drosophilidae; genus Mulgravea; species Mulgravea parasiatica. Next base: position 23,504 of record JBAMCR010000048.1, read on the forward strand.
AACAAAAACAACAGAAAAACAAGAGGAAAAAAAAAGTAGAAATCGTTGATACTTTTGGTTTTTGTATCTTTTTTGTTTTTGTTGTCGTTGTGGTTGTTGTTGTTGCTGTTGTTGTTGCTGTTGTTGTTGTTGTTGTAGTTCTAATGCTCAATCGATGGCCAGAAACGGAAATGCGGCCTCCTTGGGGCATACATTTCGAAATTAGTCGACCAACTGTCACTTGATAAAAAGCTGTGATAATTAGGCCCCCGGAATGGAAACGGAGTGCAACCAAAGTTGTTTTTTGGGCGACGGCGACGGTAACTCGGGTAGCTAATTTATATTGCCGTCCCGGTTACGTATGTATGTATATGTACGTCCCGGACTGAGCTACTTAGCATATCAATTTAGACCAAAAAAACCAAAAAAAAAACGAAAAAAAAACAGAGCATATATATACATACAGTATACATACATAGATACATACTCGTATGTGTTATGTCGAAAAAAGAAAGCGAACAAAACAAACGAAAAGTTCACAAATGACCAGCAAAGAAAGCTAAATATGTCACTCAATCCATGGGGAATGATCATATCAGGAGGGGTTGGTTGGGGGGGTACCAGCGGTACCTAACACTGACATTTACAATACGAATATGGGATTGTGGCATGTGGCATGTGGCATACACAATTGAATTTGAAACATGTCTTCTTCTGGCAAGCAACCAACAAACAACAAACAACAACCAACAAGCAACAGGCAACAGGCAACAGGCCCCTGTCATTGTCATTTTTGCAATGCGAACGTGGCTCTAATATCCTAATTGATTGGCCAAATAACATACAAAAGTCCAACAACAACAACAACAGCAACAATATCGCTTTAAAGCCAAATACAAAATAAATGTCAAAATTAAAAAAGAAAAGAAAAAAATGAAAGAAGATATTTTTATTTTTTTGCAATTTAATGTGAAATACCCTAAAAACTGCACGTCCCACAGCTTGGTTATGCCATCGACTAACATAATCATCATATGGCTTATGGATGAATATCAAAAATGAAGAAAATACCAATTGACCAAATGACCAAATGACCGAATGACCAAATCCAAATACAGTTGGGCGGCAATAATGGCAAATCATAAGGCATTGATAATGTGCTGCATTAGCCATAAATTGTATGTAGATACACTGGAAAAACGATGAATTAAAGAATATATGCCCTATAATATGTGTACATACATACATACAAACATACATACATACATACATACATACATACATACATACACACATACATATATGAGCGGAATCCGTTTCAATCTTTTTTAGCAACTTCCGCATTTGGCTTACATTTTCTTATACTCCATTTCTCTCAGTGTATGTAAGTATTTGTATGCGTATGTGTGGCACATTGAGTGCACAAAAAGAAAACGGCGTCTACTCAAGAAAAAAAAAAACTTTATTTGAGTGTATGTGTGTGTGTGTGTGTGTGTGTGTGTGTGGGGAGTTTACAGATACATTTATCACGCCGAGTGTGCCACATACAAATCAAGGACTCAGCTGGTTGCCACTGTTGCGAGATCACAAACACGTCCGTCGGCACTAAGTGAGCTATGCCAACAGCAACAACAACAACAACAACAACAACGACAACAACAACAACAACAACGGACAGAGGAATATCATTACGGGCATTATACGGCTGAGAACTCGAACGGAACGGAAGTCAAGGCTGCGGCCCTTATCCTGTTGCGGCTGAGTGACCCGGGGCCTACAACTGATTGCCATCGTCGTGGGCTCCTAATGAAAATGCCTGAAAATGCCAGAAAATGCCTGAAAATGCCAGAAAATACCTAAAAATTTGATGGTATGAGTCTTTGGCATTTCTGTTGAGTCATCGAAGATGAAATTCAAACGAAAATCGCAAATAACGCATGCCGGAACATTGAAATCAATATTAAAATACACACGACCCCGTGCAGATACCCTGTGAATAATACAAAAAAAATATTTTTGCCAAAAGAGAAAAACTGTAAGTCTTGTAGATGTGTATTTTTACAGGGTATACAAACGAATAAATACCCAATAAATAAATTTCGATTAAACATATCTTCATCGAAGTCAAATTTGATTTATTTACAGGGTATGCCAATGAGTTTTGGCAATTTATGTAATTCATTTGTGATGAACATCAGAATGGTATTAACTTAATCGCTTAAGTCGAGCATGGCCATTCAGTAGTATATACTGCTGCAGGGTATTCTCGTATAAAGAACAAGAAAAGGTTCAACGGAAATTTTAGCTGCTGTGTGAGTTTTTCGATTTAAATGGCCCCGGCTACTTAACGGTGAATACGAATCATTTTAAATTGTGATTCATGCAATTCCGACGACAAAAAGCAACAGAAAATAAAATAATAATAATAATAAATAAATGTATATATATTGTAAATGAAAAGGGACAAGAGCCGAATACGATAATCAATGCAACAAAAAGGTCACACACGGATCAGGAACTCACTTGAGCCCTAATGATGGGCAAAAACAGGTCAGACGGGACAGATGGGACACACGGGACATACGGGACAGACAGGACAGATGGGACAGATAGGACAATCAAAGTGAAGAAATATAAGAAATGACGCACTTGGCTTAAATAAATGGCCAATACAGAATATGGCACGGTGCCACCATATTAATGGCTTGAAAGCGTTAAATTAAATGTTTATTCGCCAAAAGAAAAGCACAAAAAAGAAAAGCAAAGACAACAAAAACCAAATTAAAATACAAATTACAAAATAAAAATTAAACAAAAACAAAAACCCAAAGACTGACAGCCAAGCTGTCAAGCTGCTTGCCCCAAGTTGCAAGCTACAATAACGGGGGCACCCATATTTTTTATTGGCCCCAGGTGCTGCTGTTCGGCCAGCATTTCCTACACTCACCAAATTAGCCAAAGTTGCCAAAGTTGCCAAAGTGGTCAAAGTGGCCACAGTGTTGCCACTATTGGCACAGTGTTGCCACACTGTTGCACGCGTTGTTGCAGCAGCATTTGGCAAGCTTCAGACATCGGATCTGACCTTTTGCATTAATTGTTGGCCACAGACGGGCCAAAACTGACCCAGGCCCGTGATTCGAAATCGCATTCGATATTTTTAATATATTTTTCTTTTTGTTTTTTTTTTTATTTTTTGTTTTATTCATCACTTCGAATCGCCTCGATTTGAGTTGGGTTTGAATTTGTTATGTGTCATGTGGGCGTTGGGTTTTCTTGTTTCTCGTTTCTTATTTTTTTATTTTTATTTTCAACTTGGCCGAGACTATTTTTCATTTGGCCAGCGATATTTGAAACGTCAGTGCTTGCCAGTGGCGTAGCCATTTCTAAACTTAAAAGGGGGTTTTCATTTATATTTTTTTTTTTGTTTTTTGGTTATTTATTGAGCAGAGAATTTCGAAAAATAATAAAAAAAACTTCACAATCTTCTAATGTGAAAAAATTATCATTAATATTAGATGAAAATATTTCTTTTATTAAGAAATGTAAAAATAAAGGAATATTGCTCGAAAAATTAAATTAAAAAAAAAATGAATAATTATATTAAAATTGTGTCCGAAATGCGATAATAAATATATAGATTTGTTGTTCATAAACTTTGTGATTACTTTATTGTATGAATTTATTTTATATTTGGTAATGCATTCAAAATATTCTATTGTTAAAAGTGAAAAAAAAATATTGTAAATAAATTATGGAATTTTCGAATGGATTGAAGGGGGAAAACCCAATACGCCAGTGCCCAAACATGAAAATGTGAATTAAGCATTGTATATACGATAAATTTGTTAATATGCTATTGCCATTATCCATTGCGAGCGTCTTGGCGCGACTTGGCGCGACTTGGAGCGACTTGGCACTCGTCTGGTGGCATTTGTTTGGGCGTTTTCGATTTTTATGTACAACTAAAGTGAAAAATTAACATAAATTACAAGCGAAACCTATGGCGCCGCATTAAGTCGAGATTTCAAATGCAAAATGAATGCGACAACATTCGACAGACCTCAGACGCCAATAGATGGTGGACAGTGGAATTGGCGATTGGGGAAGGGGGAAGGGAGAAGGTGGTCGGTGGACGGTGCACAGTGGACAGTGGACGGCGGTCATTTGTGTATGACAAGTGGTTGTGCGGTGCGATGTTTGCTTACCAGCCTTATTTTATTTTTTTTTTTTTGTTATTATTATTTTTCGTGTGTTTGTTTTACTTAATATTATTTTATTTTTGTTTTGATTTGTTGTTGTTTTTTTTGTTTGATTTTATATTTTTGTGTTGTTGTTTTTTCTTTTTTGTGTATAATGGAGCTGCTAAATGATATCAATAAGCTTCTGATTTGTGTGAAGTTTTGCTCGCATTTTGCAGCGCTTATGTAAATTGATATTAATAACAAATAAATATGTTAATAATGATGTTGCTTAGCTTGTTAGCTCTGTTTTCTAAAATTGTGTGCGATTGTGTGTGTGTGTGTGTGTGTATTTGTGTGTCTAAAAGATAGGGAATGGGAACAGGAACGGGAACGGGAACGGGGGCAGTTGTGCTCGTTTTCAAGGCGTTGGCTGCACATTTAAATTGAAATGATTTCAGTCTCATAGACCAAGTTAATTTCATGTTCGTCTCATTGCATAGGCAACAAGTTCTGCTTCATCTGCTGGCCAAATCGGCTTCAGTTTGCTTTTGCAATTTTAAAGTTGCTTCATTTAATTTGCTGCTGCTGTTGCTGTTACTGTTCATGTTGTCGTTGTTGTTGTTGTATCCAAAGTTGTTGCGTCTGATTTTCATGCCACGTCGAGTTGCTGCCCCTGCCTCAGTGATTGTGTGTAGAATATCAATTACTTATGCTAAACACCTGCTGCATCGGAATGTCTGCCGGGCAACGAGCGCTGATTCTAAACCGGGCCTAAATAGTTACTTCGAGTGCCTTGCTCTCACACACACACACACACCCAGACAGAGACACACACACACACCTTATGCACTTATGCTAAGCGAAGTTTGTGTCTTAAGTCTTTCGTTTCGTTTTTATTTCTTTTTCGTTCGTGCGCCGTTTCGACCAGCTTCGCCTTTTTACGAGTCACACTTAAAAAGAGTCCATCAACTTTTTAGCTAATTTTGATATAATTTATTTTTAATAAAACTAATGCGAAATATGATTTGTTTCAAATTGCAAAATACAATAATTAAAATAATTAAATAAATTCAAAATAATTGTCAAATGAGCACTTAAACTAAGTTTGTAGGATTCTAGAATAAAAAATATTCGAAGAGTGATTATATTATTCATGAATTATAAGTCAAATAGTTAAGTTAATTGAACTTAACTTAAATTGAAAATAAAATCAAATTATTTTCATTTTAAACAAATCTTTTAAATATACAACTTGTTTATTTTTAATTTTTACTCTCAAATCAAATGTTTAGTTATTTAAAATAAATTGTATATGATTTATTTGTAAGTGTTTGCCTTCATTCGTGCAGTGTATTTAGCATTCGGTGTTGTGTTTGAGATTTCATTTGCTTTTCTTCGTCTGATACTTTACCTCGCTTCATGTTTGCTCATTCAACTGGCATCAACACGCCGTTTTGTGTAGCTCAGCTCCAGCCCCAGCTTCAACCAAAGCCAAAGCCCTATCCCCAGCCCCAGTCCCCGTCCCAACCCCAACCCCAACCCCAGCCCCAGACCCAATCTCAGTCGCAGTCTCAGTCATCCAGACATACAGACAGCATTCAGTGTCCAGAATCGAGAAATCAGAAAACTCAGAGACCCGGCCACAGTGGATCAAATGTGAGTGCTAGGTCCAGGTTCAGATGCATGTCCAGTTTTAGTGGCCCATCTGGAGCTGAAGCTGAAGCTGAAACTGAGGCTGACGATGGAGATGGAGATGAAGATGGAGATCTTGGATTTGCTGCTGCACTTCTGCATTCAATGATATAGTTTTTGTTGTTTTCACTTCATTTCTGATTTTTTGTCTCTGCTTTTTATTTCGTTTTATATATTTATTTTTTGGTTTTCTCTTTTTGTATGGCCACTGGCAGGCAGTTAACGTAGCTGCCTGTGCTTATGAGGTCGATTTTTCTTTGATTCCATTCCCCCCCCCCCCTGCTCCCCCACTTCACTTGGTCAGCCTACCGTATAGAGCCGCACCTGCCATCGGACAGTGGACAGCGGACAGTGGACATTCGACATCGTCGGGCATCTGCCATAAATGGCTCGTATCATTTGCAGTGTTTTGTTCTAGGCAAGACTTGTTACAATTAATTAACTGACGCATCAATTAAACGCTGCAGTCTTGGCCAAGTTTATAGGCGCCGCTGTCGCTGCTGCCGCCGCATTGCCAAATCCCATGGGATTACCCAACGGACAACTGGCGATGTTGGCCAAGTCAAGACATACTATTATATATTCGACATATCAGACATAATCCACAATCGATAAAAACTCAATTAATGGCCAGCCAATCATAAAGGCAGCCATCGCCAGCACTTTGGGAGTCCCTTCAGTCCTTTCTCTAGCCCAATGGGCGTGGCAGCAACAGGTGTTGGGCTGCCAAACCTACAGAATGCCTTTACATTTGTATCTTTGTAGTTTTATACGTCGATAGGAAACGTTTACAGCCAGCCAGCTCTCATTATGAGCCCCAATTAAAAACTTTTTTTATATTTTGCTGGGAAATGCAAAAATAATTCAAGAAAATCAAACTTTGAAAATTTTACTTTGAGGCAAGATTATTTATTTCTCGAAATTATGTTCCCGGCGTAATAAACAAGGGAAAATTCTAAACTGATTTTATTTCTTGGGTGAGGCGGGGGTAGGGTTGTGGAGGGGCAGCGGTGTTTGGGGCCAGCTCATGTAAACCGTTAAGCAAGAAAGCTAAAGCTAACCAACTAATTGGTTAAAATGCCAAGTGAAAATTATCATCAAATGTAATTCCAACTAAATGACGCGGTAATTGTGAGCCGAAAATAAAAAAGAAAATTTTTAAAACAAAACAATAAAAACAAAAAGGAAAAACAAAATATAAAAATAAAAATAAAAATAAAAAACCAACAACAATAACGATGCAGAAAAAAAACATTACGAAACATTTGATGAATCAAGTTGAGAAAATTTAATGGGATTTAGATTTTTGTTTTTGTTTTTGTTTCTCTTTTTATTTTCATTTAATTTCAACATCTTTGTCTTTCTCTTCCTTTTCCTCTTCCTCTTCCTTCTCCGCCTGCTCTTGGTCTTGCTCTTGCTCTTGCTCTTCCTCTCGCTCTGCGATTTCTTCGTATTTCCATCCCATTATTATTGTATTTTTCTATGGGGATCCGCCGAATGAAAACAAAATTAAATAAAGTTCTCACAATTAAAATGAGCTTAAATTAAAAAGTACTTTTACAGTTTCACACTCGTGACACGCAGTAAACAGTCGTATGGCGGTCGGATGGCTGGTGGGGGGGAGGGGGGGGGAGGGGGGAATACACTGAAAACTGGAACTGGGTGAGTGGACCGAACACCGTAGTACAAACAGCGGACGTGCAAAGCAAAGTAAATGACTTATAATTGATATTCTAAAAACGGATAAGCATCGGAACGGACGACGCTGCCACTGGGTGCTTGCCTTATAGCTAGGCTATTGCCTCATCGCTATCATCATCATCATCATCATTATCATTATCATTATCATTATCATTATCATTATTAGGAAATTGCCAAGTCAATGGAGATGAAGATGGCGATGACGATGGCTATGGCTATGGCGATGGCAATGAGGATGAGTATAGGCCATGCTACATTCTGTGGCGCTGCAAATTGTTGTTATTGTGGTTGCGGCTACCGTGTGGCAGGCGCTATCCTATGCTGCTATGCTGCTATGCTGCCTTGCTGCTTTGTTGCTTTGTTGCTGGTAATTGCCACATGGCCAAAACAGCCGCCAACATGCGGCAACAACTGGCGGCAGGCAACTTAATCTCAATGCGCCCACGGATTCGCACTCGCAGTGACCAATTGAAAATTAGCATGTCCGAGGATGAAGATGCCACATCTAGTGCTTGTATTGTAGTATGCAAACGAGTGTTGCATGCACCGGGACCAAGGCAGAGACAGAAACCAAGACCAAGACCAAGACCGAGACCGCGTCTAGTACCAGTCGCTGTTGTTGTTGTTGCTGTTGCTGTTGCTGTTGCTGTTGTTGCTATTGCATGACAGGTGCTGCGCGAGCCAACTTGCAACTTGCAAGTTGCAACTTGCTTCTTTATTGTTGTCAATTTGGTGGTGATTGTTGGCTTTACGTTGCAACTTGCATTTGGCAGCAATTGCACTTGTCGTTTATGCAGCCGTTGCTTGTGCCACAAACAAAATAAAACTCACACACACACACACACACATACAATTTAAATATATATATGTGTGTGTGTGTGTGTGTGTCTATATATATTCAGCTTAGACTCTAATAAGCGACCAGACCTTGGGCAAAGCACGCAAAATGCCAGGGACGGTCACTTGATGCCACTCACCTCCAATTGGTTGTCCACAATGCGGCATGAGTTGTCGTTGAAATGCAAGAAATGCACATACCGCATGCCGCATGCCACATGCAGCATCTAACGATTATATTGTAGTATATACATCTATCGTGCATCTCTTCGATTTTTAATTTTAGAATTGTTTTTTTTTTAATTTTAGTTTTCTTTTCTTTTTTAGTTTGCTCCTTTTCTCCATTATCAATCACATTCAACAAATTTAATTTATAATATTATTAGATTTAATTAAGTTATTTTTTTTTCTCCATATTTTTTTCCTTTTTGTACTTTAGTCTTTACAAGCTTTCGTTTTAATTTAAATTATTCACTTCATAAATTAATCAATAATAAAAACAAAAATAAGCTTATAAATCAACCAATAAAGCAATGTTTGTTTTTTCATTACATTTTCTTTTATATTTTTGTATATGTAAATACATACATATGTTCGTACAGTCCTCGTCATTTGAATAGAAACCATTCAAATTTTAAAATAATTTATTTTTCTTATAAAACAAATCGATGATAAGGATTTAGAATATTTATTGATAATTTTGTGTTAAATTTAATTTTTTAATTTTCTTAATACGTTTTAGCTTATCAGAACTTAAATTCTAATGCGAAAGTATTTTTATTTTTATGGAAAAAGACTCAAAAGTTCATTCCATTTTAAAATATAATTAATTAAAATATAATTTTATGTTGGCATAATACCCATTTTTAGTGTTAATTTATACAGGGTATACAGAGTAGGACATGAAAACTAAATCAATTAAATACCATTAAAAAACAAATAAATTACTTGAATAGTACTATAATAATAATAATAATATACTAATATAATATTAAACATAAGCTGGTAACAAAAAAAAACAAAATTAATAGCATTTAAAATTATATAATAAAATAAAATAAATAAATTTTGAATTATAAGTCAATTAAAAATAATTATTTCTATAACATATAGAAGCAACAGTTCCTTTTATTTTTTATTTGCGAAATTGTTAAAATAATTAAAAAAAAAGGAAATGTTGCTCATGAAATTGCTAAATTAAGTTGATAAAAATAATAAACAATAACAAATCCAAATGGAAATAGAAATAGAATTGTTGATAATTTGAAATCCATTTGCATAAAACAATTGCAAAATGCGAAACAATTGTGTGTGCGCGCGCTCCTAGATCGGCGCCCCGGGCGATATCTGCCAAGTAAGAGATGCAATATAATATAATTATTGGAATAGTCTGTTCATTAATCTATTCATAGCTATACGTAATTGCCCAGAGGCCAAAAACTTTGCTCTTAACTCCAAAAGCGAGCGAGAAAAGTTCTAAGTATTCTAACTGTGCGAAGAGGGTTGTGGAGAGGGCGGCTGGTTAGAGGGGGGGTGGGGGGGGCACTAGAGGAGGCTGTGAGACCTCGAACGCTTTTACGCAATTTTCTCACAGAATTGTTGTACAATGAATTTAGCTGAGCTCCAAAGTTAGTTAAGTCGCTTAAATTGCGAACAGTTTTCCCAGACAAACTAGCCCCCCTCCACCCGGCTCTGCCGCTTCACCCTCCCCCCCCCCCCAACCATCACTGACGGCAACGTTCCTACGCCTCTGGTGCTGCTCCCGCTGTGAAATGACTGCGAACGGAGAATTGCCTTTGTTTTGGGATCTGGCGATAATCTGATTGGAGTTGGAGCTACACTTTAAGTTCGAGTTGGAGTTCGACTTGGACTTTGAGTTTCAACTATGTAAACGGCATTCTATTTTTTTTTTGCTGTTTTTTTTTTTTTTGTTTTTGGGTCTAGGACGGAAGCTGACTGCTATAATTAATAATGATTTCAATTTGCATTTGCCCACCTGCAATTTAAGACATTTGCGCAAGCGTCAAGCGGCGTCAACGTCAACGTCAGCGGCAACGGCAACGGCAACGGCAACGGCAGCGGCAGCATCGACTCTGCATTTGCAGTGGTAGTCGATGCGCCACATTTTGTGGCAGCTGTTAAATCATTTCGCAAATCCAGCAGCATTTCATTTTTTTTTCTTCTTTTTTTTTTTTTTGTTAGCCAAGTCTATAATTTATGCCGTTAAAGTGCTTTGGCTTGGCTTCAGATTGGGCCCACAGGTCGGTCTCCAGATCTGTTACTGTTACACCGTTGGGATTTTCGAATACGGATTTTTGGGGTTACGCAAGCGAGCCAAAGCGTTTAGGCCAAAGTTAATCAGCTGTTGGCAAATCAACGCCAATCAAGCGAATTACGGATTTCCACATTTCCCGTATTCAGGCGAGATTTATTGGAGCAGCCAAAACGGCAATAACCCACAAAAAAAATACAAAAAAAAAAAACATCAAACGAAAGTTAATCGCAAAGTTGCACGACGCAAAGATACCCTCCAAACAACTTGCATTTGCATTGACTTTGCGATATTGAATGAATAAATAAATATGTTGTTAAACAAAAATGAATAACTCAAAAATGATTCGTTTTTTGTTTTTGTGGATTGCCCAACTTTGTGATACCCTGTTTTATACATTTTCAATGAGTATTCGATATAAGTGCAAATGACAAAGAAAGCAGCTTGCAGATGTGAAAATTGTTTTTGAAAACTGAGAGAAGAATTTTTCACATCGACAGCAGCTGCCTGACTGACTGACTGACTGACTGACTGACAGACTGAGAAAAGCCCTGGAAAAAAAGTTGTACAACAAACTGACAAATGGCACACATACACACACACACACACACACACAGCACACACAGTTACAGTCAGACAAACATAACTGAGAAATATGCAGCAATTATGCGCGATATTTTAGCTGCAGACATGCAACAGTTGGTTGTCTCTCGCCCACCCACCCACCCACCCACGCACATACACATACCACTGACACGCAGATGTTATTCATGACTTATCTTCAAGTGTGCGTGTGCATGTGCGTGTGCGTGTGTGTGTGTGTGTGTGTGTGTGTGTGTGTGTGTGTGTGTGCAATTCACATACATAACTTATATTTAGCTACAACAACAATTTATGACTGCCTCAACTGGGAATGTAAAAGTAGAGTAACCGATGTTATTGCAATGCAAACACACAAATACACACACACACATACTCATACACATGCATCTAAGTGATTGATTTTTCAACTAAAACTTTATATTTTCAATACACTTTTCCCCACACGGATATTTTCCCTTAAAACACTCTCCTGATCCCGTGAAAATTTCTGTTCGTCTGTCCAAGTGCATTTTTCTGAGTAAGAAATTTCATAAGTGTATCATACGATGCCACGCCCATAGCATTTAAAAATTTGTTTAATCGACACCAGGTATTCCAAGTCGAATAGACCCTTTAATTTTAAATTGAATTTTCACATTCTTTAATTAAAATTTTTCAACCCAAAATATACTTGATTTTTTCTGGACAGTTGGATTGTTTAAATAAATTTAATGTAATTAAATGAATGATTTATTAATTTACACATACAAATCGCTGCAACATGAACAAAATTTATTGATTCATGTAAATTAATATTACATTCATTAGAAGAATTTCCAAAAATACAATAAATGCAATTGATTATAAAATTAATTATAAAATATCTTTTAAAATATACCCTGTGTTTGGGTAGAGTACAATTCAGCAAAGAGTTGGTCGATAATTTTATTCTTGGTCAAAACCAAGCTAATACTTAAAAATAATATTAATCTTTAATAATTAAAAAAAAGAAATAAATAACAGAAGTTACATAAAATTAAACAATAAAAATTAATTAACTCATTTTCCAGGGCATTTGAATAACTTTCACCAGGCTACTGAATAGAATTGTTCTTTTATTATTTATTTGGATTAGTTTCATTTAAAATTTAATTTTGCACATTTCTTGCATATTATGAAAATATTCGGGACAACAGCAACAACAACAACAACAACAACAACAACAACAACAAGAACAGCGGCTGTGGAAAATTAAACCAGAAATTTTCATTCATTGTCAATGTCTATTAGGCCTTGGCAAATGAAAACATTTTCCCTTTGTTGCCAACAGCCGAAAGGGCCAAAACAACAACAACAACAACAACCACAACAAGAGCAACCAGCAAAATAAGACATAAAACCAAAAATAACAAAAGTAACAAAAAAAAAAAGAAGAGAAAATATGGGAAATAAAACATGGAATAAGGCCCGGCGTACGCGGCGAATGCGCAACATGGCAAGCAACAAACATGACAAGGAACTTTGCAACAGAATACAGCAAACTAACAAATGGCAATGAAAAACTGACAGCCACAACTGGGTGAAAAACTGTGCAGAAAGTGTGCCCGAAGGGGTGTTGGTCTGGGGGGGGGGATACGGCTGAGGTCCAGCATTTTCTATTGTATTTAGCCAAAAAACTTAGCAGCAAGCGCCCTTCTAACAAGTGACAGCAGCAGGGCTGGATTGAACGGGATGAGTTGATAGAGGGGTATGGATGGGGGTGCGGGTGCGGGTGCGATGGGAAGCACGTAGGTAGAATGGGTTAAGCCAAACATGTTGGTTAGGGGGCGTGGAGTTGCCCAAAAATTGGCAAAATTTGCAAAACTTCCACAACGCAATAAACAAGAGCAAAATGCAACATGAAGCATGACTGCAGCGGCAACATGAAGCTGAAGCGCAGAGGCGTTGCCCACTGGCAATGGGCAACAGACATAAAGGGGAGTAGGGGTGGGTATTGGGGGGGGGGGGGCAAATGGTCAAAAACTGATGTTGGACAAGAAAGACAAAACTAAATGGAGCGCGCATAAAACGAAGTGAATGTGCAAAAAGGGGGGTGGTCTATGTATGTATGTATGTATGCATAGGCTGCTAAGTATTGGGGCGGATCAGTTCGTGTACGGCAGAGGTGGCGAAGGGAGGGGAGAGGGGACATGGATGGGTGCAGGGTGTAGGGTGTTGGGTGTATAGGGATCTGGTGCTATGTAAATATGACAAATGCATGCGAAACAAAGCAAACGCAATGAAAGTATGCATAGCATCTAGGAGGCGTGTCGTGGCGTGGCGTCGCGTAAACGCAGCATGCCGCATGCAACAAACGAATGAACAGACAAGCAAACACACACATACACACACACACACACACACACACAAGCAAACAACCAAACAAACAAACAAATAAAGTGCAACATGTAGGCAGCTAGAGGGTGTGTTGCCACCGTTCTTGCTGAGTCGCAGATTGTTGAGCCATCGCCTGCGGGCGGCGTTGCGCTGGACAATGGCACACACAAAGTAATTAATTTCAATTTGTAAAGTTCAGAAAAGGCAACTGCCACTTGCCCCACTGCCCCGCCAGCCAGCCAGTCAGCCAGCCAGCAAACGCTGCAATGCAATGCAATGCGATGCAACGCTGCAATACACCACGAGCTGTGCAGACGTGTGACAAGCCAAAGTAATTGCGCCGCATGCAGATAAGCGTCGCATGCAACAAAACAGCTGCCACAACAACAACAACAGCAACAGCAACAACAATGCCAGACAACTTAATGTGCATCGAGAGAGAAACTTGAAGAACCTTGAATTTACGACTGCATCTACATATCTGTAGAAACAGACCCCCCACCCCCTTCCTCATCCCCACCACTCGCCTCCCATGCCACCTATTCACCCTTCACCCTTCACCCATCGCCAACCAAGCAGCAGCAGCAGCAGCAGCAGCAGCAGCAAACATCGTGTGCTCTTTGTATCTTTGAAGTTGATTTCAATTTTTAGCAAAAGAAAGAAAAAAGAGAAATAAAAGAAAACGGTTCTCTTCTCTCTTTCTCTCTATCTCTCTATCTCTCTCTCTTTCTCTATCTGGCTCCGGTTCTCGTTGTAATTCGCTTTCTGTGGCATTTGTTCTCGTTTTAAAGCCATAGAAAAAAGAATACAATGCAATAAATTAATGCAACATAAATTTACGGCCAACTGCAATGCAGTGCAACAACAACAACAACAACAAAAAACAACAACAACGACGACAACAAGCAACAATAACAAGTAACAATGAACAACAACAGCAACAATAATGCAAAGTGCAAAGCTAAAAACGACGCCTAGATTGGGCTGCAAAATAACAATAGAAATTCAAAGTTAATATGCTTTTTACCCGGATACTACAGCCTATGACACACAAGCACATTTTGGCCTGGCTAATACAAAACAAGTTAGCAGCATTTAAGTCATTAAATTAAGTTGTTTTCCATTTATTTCCATTGCCCAGAACTATCCAATGAACTGGCAAATAAATTTATATTGTGTTTCTTTGATTTTGTCCAAAAACTAGCTTAATTTTAAATAATTAAAAAAAAAAATAAATAAATAAGTTTGGGCAAAATTCAGTTGCCAAAATCAACACTCTTTAATTTATTTCTTTATTCACTGGTCAACATGGTATTATTTTTAATATAATTTATTAATTTAATTTATTATAATATTTAGGTGTTTTTTTTGAAGTATTAAACAGTTAAAATAATTTAAAAATACAAGCAAAAAAATTTTTTATTTAAAAAAATCCAGTTTAATATTAATTTAATTTTAAATATTTATTGAAATAATACAAAATTAATTTGTTTGAAGTAAAAATATAATATTTCATTTATTTTTTTTTTTTATAAATGGTAATTTCAATTTAATATTTAATTGACTTCAGGGACTCACTTTATGAATCACATTTCGGTTGAAATTAACTTGTGTTTTAAATATCGTATTTTTTTTTTTTTAGTGTATCTCTAAGTCGAACCTTGGCGGAATTTCTTTTTTGTGAATTCCTTGAATTGCCTACAAAATGCATTTTTTTTTGCTGTTTTTTTTTGTTTGTTGTTGTCTTTTGATTTTTTTTTTGTTTTTTAAATGCTGGCAGATGGTTTTATAATTAAGTCATCCGTTTCATAAACATATATATAGTATTTCATTTTTTTTTTTGTTTTTTTTTTTTTTGAAGCTTTGCCGCTTACTTTGAAAGTCCCAGAGAATGCGATGGCTAAGTTAAATTTAAATGCATGTTAAACTGATGAAAAACTGAAACTTCTGCCTTCAGATTGACAAGAAGTTTTCTGAGAAAATTGTGGAGCAGTAACCGCTAATTAAAAATGCATTCATTTTCCTTCAAAATGCCCAAAATGCTCAACAAAAACAAAAAAAAAAAAAAAAGAAAACAAAGAGTTTCGTCGGATAACTGAGCAATGTCTGCGGCTTCTGTTTTTTATTTTTTAGTTTAAGTTTTTTGTTTTATTTCAATTCGTTTTGTTTTATTTTTATTTGGCTCTTCTTGCCTTTGTAAAATCTAGAAATGAGCACGGGCTTTTATGTTTGTTTTGGAGATAAAAAAAGTAATAAAAGGCAAGAATTTTGATAAAATAAAATTTTTAAAATTCGAGAATATTATTAGCTTAATCATTAATAAATTAATTTGGTTTTATTTAAATCAGAAAATTAAATGAAGTAGAAATATTTGCCTTTTAGTTTGTTTGTTTGCTTTGTTTTTTGTTTTTTCGTGTATTTTTTAGTAATAATTCTGAAATTGTGTTTTGAAATCACGTGACCATCTCTAAGCTGAGATCCCGAACGCATAAATCTTTATTATCGAGAAACGACAAACGACAATGATATAGCCACAAAACCGAAACTAAAACGTAACCAAAAGGAAGCGAAGATAAATATGGGGTATGCGGAATTAAGAAATAAATAAATATATTGTACGCATGTATTGTATTTGTATTGTGTTGTATGTATAACCAATAAAGCATAAGACATTAGCCAACGTAAGGCAGTTGGTAACCGATTCGGGCTATTACAAGACGCCAACCAACTAGCCAACTAGCCAACTAGCCAGCTAGCCAAGTCGAGTTGAAGTGAAACTTAATTAGCTGCCGTGCTCTCTGTTTTGGGCCAGTTTTGTTTTATTTGGTTCTGATTGGGTTCTTCTACGGATAGAGTTGCATGGGGTGGAGAGGAAAGGGGGGTGGTATTTATGAGTTTGGTGTGGTCGCATCCTTCGTGATGTACCTAATGAAGTGCACACAGTTACCATACATTTGCTCTCTCAGCGCCTTTCATTAGCATTTGCACTAATTGTCCCCAGGCCGATGAGAATTTCTTTTTTGCCGCTTCTGTTGCTCTTTCTACTGATTTGATTGGATTTGCCAGGCTGAACAGGCTGGACAGGCAGGACAGGCTGGACAGTTCGAGCCCAGTGCAAACAATCAGCATCAGCATCAGCAGCAGCATCAACATCAGCAGTAGCTCCTAATGAAGTCATCTCATCAGCGTGTTGCATACAAATGCGTCGCCTTTCTCGGTAATTTCCGCTTTTGATTTATGCATCAAAACAAAAACAAAAACAAAAAAAAAACACATACTCATACACACGCACAGACAAATACAAAACGAATTGCAAGCAATAAAAAAAATTGTTTAAGAAAAATCTATAAAACTTATAAACACAACAAAAAATAAAAAATATAATAATAATAAAAATCAAAATTAAAATAATATTCATGTATTATATTGTAGTTTGAATAAATAATTATTATTGAGTTAAACAATAATTATCAGCATTTATTACAGTGCGTTTCAAAAATAATCCATCACGTGAGCGGATGTTATTATTTCTTTTTTATTTCTTTTAATTTATTGCACTTTTACTCAAGTGCCTAAAAACAATATTTTCAATTTACATTTACAAATTAAACGATTAAATTTTAAATAAAAATACGTATTATTTTTAACATTCATATTAATATACAATATGAACATATTTTTTTATTAGTATTATAAAATAATAATTGAATTTTTTCAAATGATTATTTATAAATTGTTTAATTTCTTTTAACAATTCCAGTGTAACTGAACTTAAAAATATTAATTAAACTAAATCGAATTGATTTGGCTATCTAAACGATTGACTAATGATGGATCCATCCAACCTACTTACTACATACATATACATGTATGTATGTATGTACATACTTGTACATATTTATATTGCATGCGAAAACTTTAACAATTAATTAACATGGCAAGTCATCAAAGATGGTTTTTGTGCATGTTTTCAAAGAAGGCAGGAAATGAATCTATTAAAATTAAAACCACAACAACAACAACAACTACTACAACAACAACAACAGCAATCACAATTACTCAACATCTTGAAAATTTGTGTCTTTTTTATTTACCGTGTATTTTATTCGTTTTGTAAAAGTATCTGCAATTATTACATTTCTTTTCTTTCTTTTTGTTTTTGTGTTTTTTATAGTTTTTGTTGGATTTAACAGATCTATTCGCAGCAGGGAATATGGATAGAGAGAGAGAGAGATAGAGAGGAGTAGAGAGAGAAGATGAAAAATCAAAGCTGGCAAAGACAACAATTAACACGGTGAAACACTTGGCTACCTCTATACGAAAGCAACAGCAAATGACAACAAACAACAACAACAAACAACAACAAACAACAACAACAAACAACAACAACAACAAACAACAACAGCTGTCCAGTTGAGAGAAATAAATAACATGCGGGCACAGTATAACAACTTCATGCATGTGTACGTATGTATGTATGTATGTATGCATATACGAGTGTATATATACACATACAGCCCGGGATGAAAAGATTCGGAATATAGTCGTATGTACTCGTATCAAGGGAACATGTATGTACACATGTTCATATGCATGTACATCTGTATGTGCATGGATCCGATTGGGGAATAGATATGGAAAGGGAAAGGTGGATTGAAGAGCGAGAGAGAGAGAAAGGGCGAGAAAGAAAGAAAGAAAGAGAAAGAAACGAAAGATTCGCAACAAAAATCTGCTCAATCACTTTTCACTTAACCCAAGCACAAGAACTTCAAAATGATGAACGAGACCTGGCCGGGAGAGGAGAGTTGAGCCACAGCACAAAAGACGTGGCTTGTGCGATGCGGGGAGGGGACAGGGGTCAGGGGCAGAACGGTTGTTTAAAAGTGATGTGTGGGCTTTTGAACACCAAAAATACAAGAGAACAAACAAACAACATCAGCAGCAGCAACAGCAGCAGCCGCAGCAAAAAGCAAAAGCAAAAGCAAAAGCAAACTTTGCTTGCTGGATGATGATATGCAAAAATGCCGCACTTAGATTCGTGGATGAAAGGGTGAAGGGGGCTAAGGGGAAAGCTGTTGCCAAAACAACAATAATAACAACACAAACAACGGCACATACTTGTATGTACACACACTGAGAGAAACGCACATATCGCTTCATTTTTAATTCCTACTTGAAAAAAATAAAATAAAATCATATGAAAAACAAAAACAATAAATAAAATAAAAATAAAAACAAAAATAAAAGCGTTGCAGCATCAGCAGCATCATCCAAGGCAACACTTGACCCCAAAAAATCAAAAAGAACAAACAAAACGAAAACATTCTGCTCCATGCCAAATATCACATACTCTACACAACAATTTACAGGGTAGCTTTACGTCATCTATGCCTAAGGAAAATCTAATCTAAATGTTTCTTAAAAAAAAAAAAAAACAAACAAATTTAAACGTTGATTATAACTAAAAAAAAATTAAAATATATATATTTTTTTGTATTTATTTATCTGAAATTAGAACCTGCTCCTAAATGGAGCTTACGTTTTGGTCAATTTGTATTGGCATATGTTAAATGAAATTAGAAAAATATGAAATAAAAATATTATTTAAATGTTTGCATTAAATATATAATATCATGACAAAACTAAAATAATGCCATATACACTTCTGAAAGTGTATGAAAATGGCGCCTGAAGCAAAATATATTTTGCAGAAGACAAAGTCAACAGGGAATGAGGTAAATTTCCAGGGAGTAGACGAAATACCTAAAGCGTGATTGCTTGTGAAGCGTGAACCGTGAACGTGATCGTAAAAAATTTTCAATTACCAAAAAGGAAAGCACTTTTCATGATAACAAATCCTATCTGAATTCTAAAAACTTCATAGATTATATTATAAATTATCTTAACATAAACATATTATTTATTTTTAGATTTGGAAAAAATGTATTTAGTTAAAATAGATTATTTAGAATATTTTAATTTATTTATGTAAAAAAAAGAAACTTTATTTAATTTAAATTTTTGAACGGAGAGAATTTTTTTTAATTGTTTTATGATCTTTTTTATAGACGAAAATTATAATTCCATTCTACAATCTCTTCTATTCAATATTCTCTATGATCTGATATTATTGATAATCGGAGTCATGGTAAATGATGTATGTAACAAGATGTGATTGCTCGGACAGCTCCGGTCACACTCGGCCTTTGGCATTGGCTTCATGCAAAAGGCTTTGGCCAGTCTTAAACGTTCATTAAGACCAAAGCCAAAGCCAAAGCTAAAGCCAAAGCTAAAGCTAAAGGTGGTAGAAAGCCGCCTGTGAAACCAGCTAGGCACCTCATGACTTGTCAGTGTTCTGTATTTTTTTTTTTTTTTTGTTTGGGTTTGCTGCAATTTGTTGTTGCTCTTCTAGTTAATGTTGTTGTTGTTGTTCTTATTAAGCACTTGCACTTTTTGATCAAGGGCGGGAATCTGGAATGTTGGATGTGTGGGATGGGAGGCGTAGACTTATTGGCAGTTTGAATGTGTCAGGAGCAGGTGCCAAGCCCATGCACAGGGTACTCAGCCACTTTTGTTGATGATGAAAGTGCGTCAAATGGTTTTTTGATTTACTGTTTGCGTAACTGAGCCTAGGCTTGGAGCAATTGCTTCTGGCGCCACCCGAATCCCACCCAGAAGCCGCCCGATACACTTGTGGATGACCCCGTGGCATCCTGCCTAATTGTGTATGCGTGTGCAGTACTCGAGCCTTGCGTAAATTTAACAAGTTGCCACTTGAGTCAAGCCAAGAGCAAAAACTATGCCTGGCAAAACGAACAGCAGCTGGAGCATCAGCAGCTGAAGCTGGAGCAGAAGCAGAAGCAGAAGAAGGAGCAGAAGCTACTAGAGCAAGAACAGCAACTGGAGGGGTTGCAAAAAGTCTCTGGTTAGGATTAATTTGATTTAGATGTTGAGCTGTTGCCTCTGTTGTGGACTTCACACTTGCCCATACACTTTGTTGAGCTGCTTAATGGCATTGGCATGCCACTTGCAGTCCTCCCTTGTACAGGGTATTCAAGGTATTCTTCTGTAATTGATACCCATTAATATATTTTACTATGTACAACAGTTGCAATAAATATATAAAATTTAAAAAAAGAATATTAAAATTCAAATTTAGAAATATAAATTTAAATTGAAACGTTCAGTCCATGCAAGTGTCTACTTAGCCAAGTATTTATATACTAATGTATCTATAAATGAATGTATCTATGTATCTAACATATATATTTTTATACATATACAATAATCTTCAGACTCTTTGAAATATTATTTTTTGATTATGAATAATAATATTAGATAATTTTAGTGAATGCATAAAATATTTGATTTAATTGTGTATTATGTGTTCGCATAATTTTAATTTGTAAAAATTAAATATTTAATTGAAAAGTATTTTGTATAAAAAGTATGTTAAATGTCAAGATACAATAAACAAAAGTTTCTTAAAAATAATTGTTAATTAATGGGATGTAATGTGATAAAATATGAACTACAATTAATGTTTAACTTGTTGAAGGGCATTACAGAGTCGACTTTGTTTCAGAGATTATTTTGGCAGTTTGATTTGTGTAGCTGTTGCTGGTTCATTTTTCTTTTTTCGGGGCAGGCAGCAAACAAAGTTGCCACGTTGCCGTTGACAGCTCAAAAAACACTTAAAACGCTGATTTACGTCACGTCTTGGCCAGGCAGGCAGCCCGAACCACCCATACACACACACAAACACACACACACATACATACACCTATACACACATATCCCCTTCACCTTGGCAAGGCGGGTGACCTAACGACCCCTAACTCAAGCCCCCCATATCCTCTGTCCCCTGTCGCCTGCCGCCTGCCCTGCCCCACCATCCACCTTTGATCATTACCACGCACAAATTTGGCGCATTGGCAAATTGACTTGGCTAACTGCAGGCGGCAATAAGCGGAATGCCTGAATGCCTGCATGACGTGGCAACAAATCGATGAGGTGCCAGCTTGCCGCCACCCTCCCATTCATCCATCCACCAATTAGGTAACAAGGATGTGATGCCTTGAAGCCTTTCAGAGTTACAGCCATCCGTGTTTCAGTTAACTTCCGTTTGCCAGTTTCATTTGTATACCCTAAGCAAATGGCAAAGAGAAAAGAAGAAGAAACGAAGATAAACAAAAGAAAAATGCAAAACCAAAAAAAGATAATAATTTCGATCCGATAATTCTTGGGCATAGATCAACAACAACAATTACTGTGACTCTGACTGCGACTGAGACTGGGAGAGACTGTAAATGCCAAAAAGATACAAGATACAAGAAACGAGATACAAAAGCAGTGCCGCCACTGTGGGCGTTTGTATGTAAGGAAATACGTTGGGATTTTGCAATATTTAATTAGGATATTTCATAGTCGGGCACACTTGACGAACACATTCAATTGTTTTGTTGTATGTTGTATGTTTGTGTATTGTATATATTAATTGTTGTTGTTTTTTTTGGTTTTTTTTTTGTTTTGTTTATTTCTCTCTCTTTGACAGCTGCAAATTAATTGGATTTAATTATTTTCTGCCTCTGCTGCTGCTTCTGCTGCTGCTGCTGCTGCTGTTCGTCCATTGATTGCGCCTAATTAACTGTACTTGAAGTTGGCGCACGCCTCAAATTTCAATCATCCATCAAGGCCAAACATGTGGGCCACACTGCTGGACACACTGCCCCTCTGTCGGCCGGCCAGTCAACGGATGGATTAAGGGTTAAGGGTGAAGGATTCAGGGGAGCGGGAAGTGGGGTTTTGAGGGGGTGACACAGAAGTGTGGCAGTCGCCGCCATTCAGACAATGTGTTGCAATTATGTAAGCACCGGTATCAATCAATTAATTCCAATTCCTTATCAATGCATTGTCCAAAAGTGTTCCAACAAATGGATGGATGACGGTGGGACAGGGTAGGGAAGGGCAGCGGGGTTAAAGGTTGTTGCCAGGCAACGACTGAGGGCGACCCTTGAGCTCTTGATTCAAAGCAGGTTAAAGGTATTTGGAGACGTAAATGCCGTTCTCAAGATAAAAAAAAGTTATTTTCAACACAAACTTAACTTTAGGAAAAATACATCAAAAGAATTTTAAAGTTTTAGATACTTTTTTTAAAGATACAAAAAAAAATTAAATAAGGGTTTTTAACATAAAATATCTCGCATTTAACCCGCATTCAATTGTCCTTAAAATAAATTTTAAATAATTCATACAATCTGAGATTATTTTGTTATTAATCTATTCATATTGTATGCATTTTATTGCAGATAATTAAATTTAAATTTAATATTAAAAATTGCTTTGAAAATGAAAATTAGATTTTATGACATTTTCAATTGGATTGAAACTTTACTTAACTGAGTTAATAATTTGTATAAGGTTTATCTGGAGAAAAAGATTTCTTTTAGGGAAAATCAAAATGAATTTATTTCATTCCAATTTGTTTTTAATTTTTTGTTTTTGGTTTAATTGTTTAAACTTTTAGCTCGTGAAAATTGTTTTGCTATTTGCCAAGTCTGACAATTTGTGGACGAAATATCGCAGTACAATATACAGTTAATGTGAGTGCTGTTTGCTCCACATACGCAACAAAATACTCGAAAATATTTATGTGTATCTTGTGTCTTGTGTCTTGGTTTTATATTGGAGTAATTAACTTTAAAAGTCATTTATCAATCAATCAGCAAGAATGTGTCAAGCCAAAGTCTCAGCTAAAAACCAACAAGCTAAAATGGCAAAATTGGAACAACAACAATGACAACAACAACAACAACAACAACAATAACAAAGCGCAAAGCATATATTCAACTTCAGTTCACTTCACTCCACTTCACACAATTCGAGTTGAGCGGACACAAGTGTGCTAAAAAACAGAAAACTGAAGTAAAAAACTAAAGAAAAAACAAAACAAAACAAAGCCAAGCAAAACAAATCAAATGAAAAAAAATAAAATAAAACATTTAAGAGAAGGTCGCTATTGCTGTGGAGGCCGCAAAGCCGAAAATTGGCTTACAATTGGCCAGTGAAGCGGCCAAGCAAGCGGCGACTAAGTAAATCAAACGTCAAGTGGCTAAAATAAAATCAGCTAAGGTAGCAGACTGAGACTGAGACACAGCAAGATGAACGACCATTACCTACCCTATGTATGTACATACGTTTTCAGTAATTTCATCTTTTACTACAAAACAATTAAAGCGGATTTTCTTTCTTTTTGTGAAACTGTTTTTCTGTTAAAACTGAATTGAAACTGAAATTACGAAGGAAGACATCCTGTCCACTGTGTGCGAATCAGGATATTTTTCTAGAACTAAGTATTACTTCTCACAGGATTCGCATCCTGACATTTGAAACTAGAAGGTCATCAGAAATATATATTTCATCCCTTTTGAACAAATGCTGTCCATCCATATGCAAATTAACATTTAACCAGGCAAAGTGTCTCAAATTTTTAAAAATTGTTTCTTAGTATATAATATTATATTTGCCTGGATATATTCGATTGACGAGTATATAAATAATTTCATCAAGATATCGATTTCTTTGTCAGTTGAGAATACCCGACCACTTTCTTTTCTTTTATTTTTTGTTCGTTTCACGAGTGAAACAACAAAATCAAACACGTCACGGCAATTAAAAGCAACGCTGCACAGTGGGTTAATTTTGAAAAACCTTTAAGTCCAAAATATCTGTTATTTAATATTTTATTTTAAACCCAATCAAATCAATTGCTTGAATATTATTAATTTATCAATTATTATAATAATATAAATAATTTTGATATTTCAATTAAAAATAAACGAATTCAACAATATACATACCACAACACGAAAGTTGCAAACAATTGTACCACTGTGCGCTGCCGCAAAACAAAAGTCAAACTCAAACTCAATGCAAACAATGAGGAAAAAACAGAACAAAACAACAACAAAAACAATAAACTATTTTTTTTTATCATTTCGCTAATATAATACCCTTACAGAAACAACTTTGCACATAAAAAATAAATCTTTCAATGTTTTGTTTAAATATATTCAACGTAAAAAGTGTGATAATTTAATAACTTTTGCTTACAAAATAAAATTCTAATTATAATTTTGATTTGGAATATAGATTATTTTTATTTTTATTTTATATTTTCAATAAGTCATGAAACATTGACATTAATAAATTAACTAAATTAAATTTAAAACACATTTCGAGTATAAAATAATTTAAAATATAACGACATAGTTTGTTTTTAGTAAATATTGGAATTAAAAAAGTAGTAGTAGAATTATTTAATTTTTAAATATTATTTTTTTTTTTTGTTGTTGTTTTTGCTTTAGTTACAAAATGCATGATCAAAGATGAGTACCCGCTGGCAGAGTTTGAATTGCGATGAATAACCAAGAGAGCGAATAACGTAAATGCTCGCATTTTGCCATGCCAATTGAGCATTTCGAAATGTTGGCCCAGAAATTTTTCGTGCTTGCCTGATAAATGACAAAGGCGCCCATTTATTAAACTAAACAACAATTATGCTTGCTGACCGCACGCTGCCCAATGAAGACGGGCTCAATAGCCAAGAGAGAAGAGTGAAGAGTAAAGAATAAAGAGTCAAGAGTAAAGAGTCAGGAGTCAAGAGCAGCCGCTACCAGTTACCAGATACCAGTTTCCAGCTATCAGGCACACGGTACCGTGTTCAGCTCCAGGCTCTGGCCAAGGATCAGAGCCAGGTTTTCGTATTCTGCATGCCAAATTCAAGCATTAACTGCCATTAGTTTTGGGCTGCTTGTGCGTGTGTCTGTGTGTGTGTGTGTGTGTGTGTAGCAGCTGATGATGCGGCTCAAACTTTTCCACTTTGCAACTATTTCAAAAGTAAAACGAAACTTGGCCAAATCTGCTGCCGTTTCTTACCCATTCCAATTTTAATACTGTCAACGGCTTTTTTGGTTAGGTCCACTAACGTCGATTTCCAATGCGATTCATGTCTGTTTGGACCACTACCCCCCGCCACCCACTTGCCGCCCACTGACCAATGCCCACTGCCCGCTGCCCGCTGAGGTTGCCGTCAACTATTTGGTGCCCGCTGCATGATTTATGATTTTGCCAAAAGTATTTCTGTGGCCAAAAGCCTCGAGCGGGCCAGAATTCTGTTCAAAGTTGTCTGCTCGAATCATTTTAATTGAAAATTACACATGAGCGAAGCCAGAAAAACGTATGAAATTTCCACTAACATAGCCCCAAAAACGAATTTCAAATACTCTAACTTTTCCATGTAATTAATAGAAGTAATAATAATGCATTTTATACGAATAAAATATACTACAAACAAAAAAACAAAAATTTAATCAATAAGAAAAGTTTCATATAATTAAATTATTTAAATAAATAACCTAAAATATATTATGTATAAATATACATTTATTTTATATTGAAACATTTGGTTAAAAAATAAAAATCGGCAAATTTAAATTGTTTTTAAATACGCAAATCTGCAAATAAATTTGACCCAATTGCATTCGGAATTATTTTTAAAGATGGGTGCGTATATATATTATTAAATATATAAATATGTTTATGAAAAACATTTAATAGAAAAAAATTTAATTAATTTTTAAATTATTAAAGTATTCAATCTATTGTACAAATGAAGCTTTCGATATTTTGTTTATATCTGTGAAATTCGCGTAACTTCTGATTGAAAAGGGTACAAAACTGTATCCGAAATGTCTATGTATGTGTGTGTGTGTGTGTGGCAGAGTGTTTGTTTGTGTATGTGTGTGTGTGTGTGTGTGTGTATTATACAAGGCCAAGCTTATGCCTTTTAGCTGAACAGAAGTCCACAGTGGGACGTGGCATCGTCCAGGGGTGTGTATATAGTACAAATGTGTTTGTGTGTATGTATGTTTGCGGCGTGTGTATGCGTGTGGTAGGTCTCAACTTGTGCCTGGTCTCTGGACTTGGGCTTGGGCTTCGGCTTGGGCCTGGCACGTTCACTAGCTACCGGAAATGTCCATTCACTTGCATATTAACAAAGTTCCGCAGAGGCAGCGACGTCGGCGCTTGCATATACTACTGCTTCGTAGTACTTAATAAACTCCTGGGACTTGTCCCATACATATCGCACACACACACACACACAGAAAAGAGTGAGACAGAGAGAGAGAGAGAAAGAGAGAGATAAAATGACGAGCAAGAGGGACAGACACAAAGCAAACTAAGTTGCTCGTCCATCATATGGAGAAAATGACCAAGAATGGCACACAGGCTGACATGGGGTCGCAGGGGGTGGCATGGGGTGGCATGGGGTGGCATGGGGTGGCATGGGGTGGCACGGTGTCGCAGGGGGTGGCACGGGGCGGCATGAGATGGCACTAGATTGGCGTTGCGATGGGATGGTGCTAGTCACAGTGGCCATTACAGTGGCCTTTCTGTAGCATAGAACTTTGCGGGCCGCCTGTGGCGCTGTAGCTGTGGCTCAACTTAAACTGAAACAGGAAAGTATTTCGAAGGCACCGGAAACCGGAAGCAAGTAATAATTCAAATGAATTTCAAATCAAATCATTACAAAACATTTACAAAGTATGCGCAGCACGCTGCACAAAACCGCAGGAATGTACAAGCTCCCGCAGCAGGCCATATATATTCCACCACCCACCACCCGTCACCCGCCACCCGCCACCCACCTCCCACCATACAAGAGCCAACTGGCCCAGTGGCCTATAGCATGGACTTGAGGCCACAGCCTTGAGCCTTGTACCTTCAGCCTTGAGAGTTTACCTTCAACATTGAACTGCAGTAGGTGGCAAGTGGCAGGTGGCAGGTGGCAGGTGGCAGGCAGTGATTAATTTCTATTATTATGACACTGATTAGGGCCACTTACAGGCTCATTACAGTCATGAGTAGCATTGTGTATACATACAGACACACAGACATACACACACACACACACACACACACACACTCCGTAGAGAGAGGACACTTGGTGGGGCACACAGCCAACGAACGGTATTCGTGCATTTATCAAGTCATTGGCCACCACATGCAGCGGTCGTTTGTCTTGCAGCTGACCAGCACCCGAAAGCATCTAAATCAGTTGGCCAGGACAAGGAATACTCCACCTCTACCTCTACCTCTATCTCCAACTTCATCTCCAACTACAACTCCACCACCAACTCTTGCTCCAGCTCCAGCTCTACTTTTGGCTTGTTGAGTTGCCTTGGCAACGGCGCGTGCCGCATGGCCTACAAGTTGTTTAAGCCATAAAATGCACTTGTTGCGGCATTTTCTTGGAGCAACTTTATTCGGAACAAATAAATTCCTCAAATCTATTAACAATATGTTTTTTCTTTGTTTAATTAAAAAATAAATAAATATTATAAAACATTAATGCAAACTTAATGCAAACATCATAAAGAATATTAATATTATTTAAAAAAAAAAATTTTTTTTTTAAATAAAATATTTATTTGTTATTGTTTTGCCTATTTAAATTACGCTTTTTATTAACTTTTTATAAATTTTGAAATTTAGATCATTAAATGTGATATATTAAAAACTCGATCTTGATTTATGTTAATTAAATCATGAAATCCATTTAATATATTATACACTAAATAAATATTTGTTTATCCCATTTTGTTTATTTTCTTTTTATTTACAGTTTGTTTATATAGAGTACATGTTCCCAATATTTAATGTTAATTAATTAATTTCCATTTTCAAATAAACTATCTTGATTTACGTTCTTTATTTTACCACGATATTTATTTATTTTTAAAAGTTTTATTTTATTTTGCAAAAACTTCTTCAGTTTTTGCGGCTGTTCCTTTTGTTGAAATCAATTAAATAATAAATTATATTTGTAATTAATAAATATATCGTTAGGCAATATTCTTTGATAATATCGATAAATATTTAATTTTTTCAATTAAATCATAATTTTTCTTGCATTGTCAAGTTTATTAACAAACATGAATAAATAAATATATTTTTATAATTTATTTAATTTATAAATAATTCAAAAAAAAAAAAACATTAGACAAAAAAATTGCTGCTTAGTTCTAAGTAGGCGAGAAAGGGGCAAGTTGTTATTGTAATTCTCGTAGAATCAACCGCGATTGGGACGCACGACGACCACTTGGGGCCGTTTCTTGCCCCCCTTGTTGCCCTTGCGACGTCGTACACTCACGTTGACGCGCCGGCGACGCTTTTGAACACGTCGGCGCCGATTGTTGACCGTCGGTTGGCGACGCTGGACGACCGCCTGGCCAAGGATCTGTGGCAGCAAATTATTGATGGGGGAGGAGCCCACGATCGCCTGATTGATGGCACTGTTGCTGCTGGTGCTGCTGCTGCTGCCGGCATTGCTGCCGCTGAGATTGATGTAGATGGCACCATTCGAGGTGGTAACGGCGCCGCTGCTGCTGCCCAATCCTGTGCCCGCGGCTGTGGCCGTGCCAGTTACCGTTGCGGTGCCAGTTGCCGTGCCAGTGCCGGCATTGCTTGTGCCCGTATTGGTGGGACGCAGTTGCTCCAGCATATCCTGCTTATTTGTTATATACTGATTGAGTGCAGCATTAAGTCCACTATTCCCAGAATTGCTATTGCTATTGAGATTGCTGTTCAAGCCGGAGGCCAAAAAGCGCAGCTGTCCATTCTCATTGCCATCCTTCACATAGAATCCGGCCAACCGGGTGTTTTCACCATCATATCCATCCGTATCCGCACCGGCAACCGCAACCAATATGCCGAGAGCCAAAAAGTAAACACCGTGGATCATTCTGGCCGATGTTGTTGATGACTGTTGGCTTTAACCAACGATTCGCTGGCTTTTATAGTGGAACTTGGCTCAGCGATTGGATGAATGATATGCAAAAAGACATTTCCAACGGTCGCATTTCACGCTTTCTTCAACATCACATGGATCGCATTGATTCTTTAGATACCATATGGAATGGATGGATGGATAGATGGATGGATGGATGGACGGATTGGATTCGATTGGATTGGATTGGATTGGTTGGCAAATACTCTTGGGATCATTAACAGATTTTGAATTCGCATTAGAAAGCCGTGTGATACCCTGCAGGCATTTACTCGTAGTATTCGAAATGAGGTCCATCGCTTTCTAAGCGTGTCAAGTACTCAATACATATATTATTCTTCATATATCATTATTATTATAAGTGCGTACTTCTTTATTTGTATAATATTATTCACACAGTATCAACAAAAATCATCGTCAATTTGGGGAGCTTGGGTCCAACTGAATTCAACTCGATTTAAGCCAACTCCGAATGGCTTAGTTCAAGTTCAGTTCAAGTGGCGCTTTACAATTCGCTTTAGAAAAAGAAAATGTGAATGAAAATGAAAATGAAAATAATGATGGAAACTGGGCATATGATGACACAGCGCTTTCCATGAGAAAATGCAAGAAACAAAATCAAAATTCACAATTTAAAAAATAAAGAAAGCTATCATAATAAAATTCTATTCAATATTTCTGACCGATTTTGAAATAATTTTTATTATATATTGAGATTTATACATTCATACATATAGTATATATTTATTTATTATTATCTAAATAAAAAACTTGTTATTTTAATTATATTTTTCAAACTAAAACGATCATCTATAGTCTCTTTTCCAGTTTAACTTTTGTTTCGAACATTTTTTAACTAAGTTAAGCAAATTTAACTAAGTTTTACAGTGCGGCTCAACTGAATAAGTTCAACTATTCTAACCAAAAAGGGTGAATGCGTTTTTCCCACAAGTCTGCTGACTTTGTTGAAATTTAATTTATTTATTTTCATTAATTGTTAATTAAATGCTTAAACTTTAATATTTATAATAACTTATTTTCAAACATTATTATATTATATAAAGTTAAAATAAAAACTTTTCATGAAAAAACAAAATTAATAAAGAAAAGTTTAATTCAAATTAATTTTATATTCTATTATATCTAATCATTTAAAAAGCGAATTAATCAATTAAGAAATCAATAATTTAAACAAAAATTTTTAATACGATTCTGACATTTTGCATTTTAAACAATAAAAATTTACAACAATTGAAAATACAATTTCAAAAAAATACAGAATAAAACGAAAATAAAGTTTTATATGGAACATTCGCTAAACAATCAAAATTTTAGCCAATTTTTTATTATAAATAGATTTATATATTGTACGTATATTATTTAATGAGATTTATGTACAAATATATGTATGTATGTCTGCATGCAGAGATTTCATCAACTTTTCATG
Organism: Mulgravea parasiatica; assembly: GCA_037075045.1. Taxonomy (NCBI): domain Eukaryota; kingdom Metazoa; phylum Arthropoda; class Insecta; order Diptera; family Drosophilidae; genus Mulgravea; species Mulgravea parasiatica. The sequence continues at coordinate 54,421 of JBAMCR010000048.1, forward strand.
CCTGGACAAATTGGTGAAGAAAAGGCGTGGGTGGTGGGGGGTTGGGGGGGGCTTTGCCTAAGTTGGCGAAAACGACAATTGCCGTTTGCCTGACGGGTTGTTGAAATAAATTTCACTTACGCCAACGCAGCACGCACACACACACGCACACACACATGCACTATAAATGAGTGTACGCATGTATACATCGGTGTGTGTGTGTGTGTGTGTGTGTGTACATACATATACATACATGCATGTATATGTGTGTGCGTATGCGGTGCACCGTTTACTTGGCAATGCAATTAAAGTCGCTAACCGCGCGTGAAAATAGCAACACGGCGACAATAACAACAACAACAACAAATGCAGCACGATCATCAACGACTGCCAAATACTCTTACCATACCTATGTAAGTATGTATATATGTATAATTCGTTCATTTTCTCATTGTTCAAAATATTTGCTAAATGTGAAGAAATTTCTAAAGGAATTAAGTTCTGATTAATTGATTAATATATTAAATTTTGAACTTCAAAATCTTAAAACACATACATATACATACACACACACACACACATGCACACCGTTTACTTTTATTTGATTTGTGTTCTAGAATTAAAGAATGTATGTACGGGTGTACCATATACCTCATGTTGTGCTCTCCTTTCGCCACACACATACACACACCTATGAGTACATACATATACATGTATACATGCAAAAACGTACTCAGATGTATGTATGTAGCATACACATGTATATAGAGTATTTTGTATGTAGCGAGGACAGCAGCAACAACAACAACAACAACAACAACAGCAATTGCTGCTGTCAAGCGGCTTAAAACAACGCAGTAACAATTAACAACAGGCGACAACAACAACAACAACAACAAATTAAACAACAACAACAACAACAACAGCAAATGGCAATAAAGGAAACGAAGAAAGATGCCACCGCCCCAGCGCCATATCAATGACAGCGACAGCGTTGAGGAAAAGCGGAAAATGCAAGGACGCCCAGCTGGCAGGATGGCACGATGGCACGATGGCAGGATGGAAGGATAGAAGGATGGCAGGATGGCACAGCACAGCATCCTGCAGCAGTCAACGGAGCAGAGCCTTACGCATGTTAAGCGATGAAACATTTTTGCAGGCAAAGGCTTTCAGCTATCAGGGAAATGCAATGCTCAATGCAAACCGTTAAATGAAAACCGCACGCACTTCATTTTCACGTGCGATGGCTCTGAAAATGCGTTCGGGCCATAGAATGCCAGTCAAAAGTTTGTTTGTTTGTTTTTTTCGCAACAGCCAACAACAACCACCCCAACCTCCTCTCCTCCCCCCCCCCCCCCCATCTCATGCCATCACCATCAAACACCCTTCCCCCTGCTCATTAAAGTCTCGGCCAAACTAACCCTGTTTCAGCCAAAACTTGATATTGCCCCAATGCGGCACTCGCAAAAACAAAAGCAAAAACAAAAACAAAAGCAAAAGCAAAAACAAAAGCAAAAACACAAACAAAAAGCAGTTTTTAGCCAAATGGGAAAATTGCAAGGAATTTTAAGTGAAAATTCCATGACATTTTAATGGGGTTGCGATTGGGCACATTCAACTGCAGCTGCTTGCTGCTGCCAAATGGCTTAAAGGGGACATGCCTCGTGGCTCGACGGACGGACAGCGGGTGGCGGGTGGTGGGTGTCGGGTGTCGGGCGGCACATGGCAGATGGCAGATGGCAAATGGCAAATGGCGGTTCAAAGGATATTTAGGCAGTTCAATATAGCGTTTGTCCTCGCTTGTCACATAAAAGTGCCAGATGCTCATTATCTGAATGAGTCTGCTGCCAGCGAGTATCTATAATACACACACATATGCATGAATAAATAGGTATATGGATATATCTGTCCTGATCCATAAAGGTAAATGCTCTGACATATCGGTTAAATAATTATACTATAATTATGCATTTAATACGAGTATATGACATCGTTCTTATAAGCAGAAATAAAATTCAATTCAATTTAATTAATTATATTCAGAAATTTTTTTGTATTTTTGGGATCAGATAATAACTCGTATATATAATTTAATTTATCTATTTATCAGCTTTTTATAGATAACCATTTACATATATGATATAATATATTATAGAATTCAATTTTACATTTTGTTTTTTTTTTTTAATAGGTGTTTTAAATTAAATTATTTAAATGCGTATTTATTTTTATTTAATTATATTTTTCAATAAACTAATTATTTAAAAAATTGTCAAAATTATATATTTATTTTTCAATTAAATCCAAAAATATTTTCATAAATTCATTTATTTAAGCTTTGAAAATTGATTGTGGAATTTTTTTAGTTTTTGGATAATTGGTTTTTATTTTTTGTATCATGTTTATTTTATTAATAACTTAAAAATAAAATATAAAAAAAATAAATTATTTATTAAATTAATTAATTTGACTTTTTAAGTTATTAATTTGGATTTTAAATTTAATTTTATTAAATTCCAATTAGTTTTTGTTTTTATTTTCATTTTTATTCCCTTTATTTAATGTACAATATATTTTTCTAAATTATGTTGATCTTTCTGGTATTTTTAATTGAGGTAAAGGCATTTAAATTTTTGGAAATTTGGAAATTCTCATCTACAAAAATATACATTCAAAATAATTGTCGCAATATTGTGCTATAATTATTGAAGTCTAAGCGGATGTATTTTTTTTTTGTATTTAGTTTTTTTTTTTTTTTTTTTGTTTTTTTGATAGAGATGATTGCAAGGAATCTAAAAATAGTCGCGGAAGTATAACAATCTATGCTTAGGGATCAATAATCGCACTCAGCCGCATCTGCGCCCTCCTCGTCAAGGTAAGCCATCTAACATTGAAAAATGTTGCAAGCCAAAGTTATAAAAAGGCCGAGGGGGAGAGACCGAGACGCTTCAAATGACAAACAGACGCAACAAATAAATAACAAGAGTGCAGCATTCGATGCGATGGTAAACACACAATTGGGGGGTACTGTCTGTTATGGGTGGATTGGTGGGGAGTAAGGAGGTGTAGAAATGGGTGGAGGGGGTCTTAGCTTACCACTTAAGTCTCTGGCATTTGCAGCCATGGGGGCGACAAATTAACACGCAGCCAGGGACATAAAACAGGAAGCGGCTGCGCCTTCTCCTCCTCCGTGCGAGACGAAAACAAAGCCAAAAAAAAAAGAAGAGATCTATTTAAAGATCATATACAGATACAGATACAAATGCAGATACAGATACATATGGTTAAATACGAGAACTAGGGTGCACCGAGGGTGGGTAAGGCGATCAGCGTGCGCCCCCCTAAGAGTGGCATGCAACAGCTTGCCATGTCGCACCTTTATTAATTGCAGTCGACGATGATGGCAGACGCGCCCAGACGAGCGTTTTACATGTTTAATGCGAAAAACACAGAGAGGGGCAAAAACAATATACACATACCATCTATGTATGCACATATGTATGTATGTATATATTATATTATATGTAAGTGATTTTGATAATAGTATACGTAATATTGTAGGTTCTTGGGAAAACATTCGTATAGCAACCGTGTGGCAAGAACGAATCTATTTCTATTTTTGTTGCCAACACGTTGCGGCGCGACGCGACATTGACATAGGCTGAAAATTCCATGCAACTGCGTCTATTTGGGGGCCTGGCAACAGATTCCATTGCGGATTCGGATGCAGATTCCGAAATGCCATTAGACAGCTGATGCCCCGCCCCCTCCCCTCACCCCACCATTACATTGGCTAAAAGTCGCCGAGTCCAAAGTTCCCCAGAGCGAAATCTATAAATGGGTATGACAACAACAACAAGAACAGCAAAAACAATAAAAAATAGTGCAAATAATTATATTAAGCGCTGTAAATGTATATGTAACTCTATACGTATATATGTAGTATATGTATATTGTAATGTATGTATGTATGTACATACATACTTGCGATATGTGCCTGCCCCTGTCTGGGACTCAGCGTCTGCATCTCTTCGCCGGGTGATTGCACTCGAATGCCTCCTGATGCGAATGGATTTGAGTTTTAACAGCTCTGCAGAGTACAAGGCTTTCTTCAAAGTACTCTAATACTTTAATGCATGCAAACATACGCGTACATACGCCCATATACCATACATATACATAGTTAAGCCCATATACATGTACATACTTATTATAGTACATATGTACATATACCCTATATATACATGTATGTATCTATATAGTTTGATAGATTGCATACTCTAGATACAAACTAATTCTTTAGGAAAACCTAAGGATCAATCATTTGTACATCACAATTACATCAATCATTACTGTGTTTACTGTGTTGGCTCTACCCGAATGTTTAACTTAAATTCGATTTAGTTTTTAATTGTTTTTCATAGATATTCTCGTACCAGTAATTAATTAATCAATCAATCAATCGTCAATCTTGTCCAACAATAAATTGCCAATCAAAAAAATCATAAGTGAAATATTAAATGCTAATATAATGAATTTTTCTTTAAATATTTTGAATCTCTGCCTGAAGGCTCTAAACTATAATTTAATTCTAAACTACAATGAAATAAATAAATAAAAATAAATAAATATTTTGAATCTGAATTTATTATTTCTTTTACCTAGAATTTAAGGGACATATTTTTCATAATTGGAAAATTAAAATATTAAAATCGTAAAATAATATTATTATAATAATAGGCATTTATCTGCACTCAGCGAATGTACCATATCAGTTGTTCAATCCGCACCTGATAAAGAGAGATAAAAGGGGGAATGAAAGGGGGAAGAAACAATTAACATTTGGCCAGATCCAATTACCATAAGCCATTAGCCATTGGCCATTAGCCATTATCATTTAGTTGAGTTGAGTTGCGTTAAGTTGAGTTGAGAGTTTCTTCGACTGGTGCACTTGTGGCAATTGCAATTCAGATGACTTATGATTTATTTTGTGACAATGCCGACCACGCCCACCAACATTTTTTGGGGTGCCTACAATAATTTATGCAATTCAAATGGGCGTAACGATAACATCCAAAACATGAAAATTGAGAAATTTTGAGAATACCGAAATGCATCTCCTCAAGCGGAGCGACAAACACTTTTTGGCAATTAGTGCACACAGCGTTGATGGATGCGCCCTTAAGGGCGTGTCCGTGAATAGTCCGGATTGTCAAGACGCATCCAGCCCCTTGCAGTGTCCACTTGAGCCGAGTCCTAATTTAATGGGCGCCAAATATGAGAGGCACTCCTCGCATATGGCTATCAAATGCGAGTTTTATGTAAATCATTTGGCCGAGCTGTATGTCCTGCCATGTATCCCGTGTCCAATGTCCAGTGCCCAGTGTCCTGTGTCCTGTCTCTGCACTCAAGTGGCAAGCCATGCACTTATCGTTTAAGATACTCGTCAAGTGTCTGCGACAAAAACCAAATGAATAAAGCGGCACTCGGACTCGGACTCACACTCGCACTCGTACATACATTCGTAATCGCAGTCGCACTTGACTTTCGGGGTTTTTCATTTCAATTCTTTTTTCCGTGCCTTTTTTTGGTTTTTTTTTGTTGTTTTGAGTTTCTTTTCCTTTTTTGTTTTTCATTTTCTTTTTTTTTTTTTCGTTAAAGGTTTCTGATTACAGAGGCGGCCAGGAAACACGCGCACAAGGATAATGACAGGCGTCAGTTGCATTATTTGCATCGATTTCAATCGTTTCTGAGTGATTCATAATAATTTTTCATTTTCCTTTTTTTTGTAGTTTTTGTTGCTGTCGGTCTTTCTCCCGCAATCTTTCTCTCTCTCCATCTATCTATACAATTTTCTTGCTGTAATCTGATTCGTAACTTTATATAGTTCTTGTACTTGTTAGCCTTATTTTCCTTCTTTTTTCCATTTTTCCATTTTTTTTTTTTGCCATTTGTCCTCGAATTTCCTTTGAATGCGGCGCCGGTTGTTTATTTTGTTTGTTTTGTCAACATTTGGTTGTCATAAGCGCGTTTTGCCTTTTTGGTTTTTGTTTTTTGCATTTTTTTTTTGTTTTTTGATTTTTGAAGCTGTCTACGGTTACGACTATGGACAGTTTTCCATTGAAACTTTCGATTGTTTTTATACGGAAAGTCTGAAAGAAGTGGCCTACTAACCACGCTTAGGAGGGGCATGCAACTCAATCAAATATGCTTGAGGTGCCGCCTTGACCTGGCAACTTGTGTGGCTTTTCTCATACATTTTTCACGCTAAACCATCGAGCGGACCGAAGCGGGTCGACTTGTCAGTCCAAAGAGAGTCGAACATCTTTGAGGTTGAAGAAAATGGAAAAAAAAGAAATGGAAGATGCCAGTGCTTGTAGACGGTCTAGACGGAAGAGGCTCCATCCAACTCCGACACCGATTCCGACACCGACACCAACTCCGACTCCGACTCCAACTCCAACTCCGGTTCATTGTGTGTGGCTTGGCTTATTGGCTTAGCGCACCCGCTGGGCGGCTCTTTATTTGTCATGGGCTGCATCCGATGCGCTCTTCTTGCGTAATGAATTTGTTTTACCCAAATTGAGTCAAAAAAAAAAACAAAACAAAAAAAAATACAAGAAAATGTAGACAGAAGAAGAAACCCCAAAATAAAAACAAAAACTACTGTGTCTCAGTTTTCATTTTCATTTTCATTTCTTTCATTTTTTTGTTATTTATTTTGATTTTTGTTTTTAATTTTTTAATTTTTTGTGTGTTGTGTATGCGTTGTTGTTTGTGTTTTTCTTTGTGGCAAGCGCTACATGTGGCAAGCGTCGGCAGCGAGTTTTCATTAATGTTAGCCGTGGAAACTGAAGAGGGCGCGTAATTGATTTGTGTCCTATGCATCCCAAGTAAACAAATTGTATTTGCCATGGTCAATTGCTATTGATATGTCTATGAAGGGGAGATCGGCATTTTTTTTTTCATTTTATTATTTTTTTTTTTATTTATTTATTTATTTTTAGTTTTCGTAAATAAATGAATGCATGCCAATAAGTCCAATATGAAAACTGCAAAAAATACATTTTCCAAATATTTTTCAATATCTATACACTTTCTTCACTTAACTCTCAAAAGAAATCGAAACAAAATTAAAAATTAAAATATGAACAATTTAAAACTTATTTAATGTAGGAATTGAAAAACAAAATTTAGCATACATGTAATTAAGCTAGCAAAAAAAAAATTTATATAAATCTATAAATTATGAAAAACATCATATTGCGGGAGTCTGATTTGAAAAACAAAAAATATTCAAACATTTCGAATAGAATACAAAAATTTGAATATCAATTACACTTAGTCATAATTTGTTTCAAAAATTATTTCACAATCAAAAAATTAAATCTATCTCATTTTAGTTATTTTGATTTTTCTTAAATTTTATTAATTTAACTTATTTTTCTACAACTTTTTTGAAATAATTATATTAAATGCTAAAAAAAGCTTATTATTAACTGACGATATGGAAACAAATATAATTGCCTTATAGCATATACAAAATAGATTAAAAGATAATTAAATTTTTCAATAAAACGGAAATATTTTTAAATAATTTCAAAATTTTTTGTTAAGCCATTTGCTCAATTATTTAGCAATATTAACAATTATTAAATAAGAAAAAATTGACTTTTTATCGCGAATAAACGTAAATTAACTTATTTTCACTTATTTGAATTAAAAAATAAACCGCTTTACAAAAACAAAATAGTTTTAGAATTAATGGCATAAATTTATAAATTAAAAATCGATTTTAACCGGAAGTTGAATTAAATAAAATGCTAAACAAATAATAATAAATTGATTTAAACAAATCAGTTTTTGCGAGCAAAAAATTGAGTGTCAATATTAATTGATAAATATATTGAAAATTATTTGTTTTTTGGTTTGCAAACTTGATTTATTTTCACTTTCATCGTTTCGTGATTAAATTATCGAGACTTTCACAGGGTTTCACATTTTTCAAAATCTGCTTGCTCATCTCGTATTATATATGTATGTATGTACATATGTACGAGTATATATGTATTATTTATATACATAAATTTTTTTATATTTATCTCTTTTTTTTGGAATAATTATGTATGATTTCTGCGAATTCACAGCTTTAAATGGGCGTAACAATAAAAAACAAGAAACAAAAAATGTAATTCATCATCACAAGGGGAATACCGTTCGATTCTCAGTCTCAGCGAAATGAGTTTGGCATTGCCCCTGACGCATTATAGGGTATCAAATCGATCATTATCAGCACCAATGCGACGACATCGCCATCCTCATTAAAAATCATCACAAGTTGCGCCGCAAAACGCCCCCAAAAAATAAAAAGTAAAAAAAACACATAAAAACATTTTGCTAATCGAATCTAAAATACCCTATCGTCAGCTGAGATATATTTAAATATATTAAACCTGGAAATTTCAACAATATTTTAATTATTTCAGTGTCATAAGAACTAAATCCGTAATTGATCCTATTAGTTATAAATACATAAAAGAAAAAGTCCGATTTCTTTTTAATTTTTCTTCAATGTGTGTTAAGCATTACAAAATTTACATTTGATAATTCGTAATCAATATTGATCATAAAAAAATCGATTTTGCTTTATAGAATTATTTATTTTTTGTGAATGTTTCACGCTTCATGACAAAATTGTTATAACCTAGATGAGAGCATAAATAAACAGAAATAAAAACAAATAAAATAAAATAAATATATACAATATATTTATACATATATACGAATACATCTACATCTATATATACACAAACATATACATTTGTCTTTTTTAGTGAAAAAAGAAATAAAAAGCTGGGAATGATCTTCAACTGGTGGGCAACTAATTTGGAGCGCTGATTTGGGCATTTGATCATTTGATCATTTGATGATTTGATCATTTGATGATTTGATGATTTGATAATTTCATCATTTGGTCATTTGGTCATTTGGCTTGTTCCATTGTTTCATTTTTTTTTTTTTGTGTTATTTTGGACTGATTCAGTTCTTGTGCAAATTAAGTTGAATGAATTTGTTTCGGCGTTAAGATTAAGATTTAGGATTTATGCCAATTCATAATAACGATAATGGCAATAATGATGATGACTTTGATAATAATAATAGTGATGATAATGATGATGCTGTTGATAATAATGATTTGGCAGTAGCAGCAGCAATATACGCTGCCCCAAAATTGATTAAATAGTTATGATTTTCCTTTGGGGCATTTCAACGCAACGCAACGCCATCGCCACCTATTTAAGTATGTATGTATGTATATGTGTGTGTATAAATGTACGTATGTGTGTATCTCAAGCATCGAGTGTCGAGTGTCTCGAAGTACGCAGAAGTCTTTGTAATGATCGCTGATGAGGTGTTTATGATCATAAGGCCGGGCATTTTGCATTAGTCATGCCCGTTGCCCGTTGCCCATTGTGGCGTCTTCATGGGGGCGTTCACTGTCCGTCCATTTTCCATTCTGTCCAATTTGTCCATCGTATCCATAGTCCATTGTCCATTGTCCATTGTGGATTGTGGATTGCCCTCGCTGCCGCTTGTCGGCGTTTTCTTTGTTTTATTTTTAATTTTGTTTATTTATTTTCTTTTGGTGTTTGTCTCTTTTTTTTTTGGTTTTTTGATTTTGGTTTTGGTTTGGCGCGACTTGCCCATCTATGGCAATCATTAGATACTGGGAAACCGTTTTGATTTGCCATGCCTGAAGGGAAACGAAATCGAAATCGAAATCAAAAATAACATCAAAAACAAAAACGAAAACGAAAACCAAAAATTTATGAAACGCATTCATCCCAAACTCTGCAATGCCCACTGTACCGGAAGCTCAATGAACAGTGAAATTTTTGTAATGAACATCTTTTTCATCCTCACAAAATTATCAAATTTAATGCTTAAAATTTTGTAAAGAAAGTCAATAAATTAATATTTTTATGCCTAGATTAAATCGGTTAAATCGGTTAAACTTGAAAGATTCCCAGATATACAATATTTGAAATAGTTACCAATACTTTTTTTTTATTTGCTTCAAGTTAAACTTTTCTGATAATCTTGCATTGATGTTATATTTAATTATTTATGTTTTTGTTATTGCATTAAATGAATTAATCAAATCAAGTTACAAAATGATCGAAATCGAAATATTAAAAAAAAATGCAGTTAAAAAAAATATTGAAAGAACGAAAAATAAAAATTAAAAAAAATAAATAAAAAATATGGATGTGTGTGTGTATGATTGTGTGTATGTGTGTTTGTATGTATGTATGCACGTGTGTGAGTAGGAGTAAGAGTATTTCCCCAATGACCTTTAACCTTGGCCAACTGTAAATATGAAGCACTTAGCGACCCGATGGCACTAGCAATTCACATCGCATCGCATTGGAGTGTGGTGGGGTGGAGTGGGTGTAGTGGGGTGGGGTATGGTGGGGTGGGGTGGGAGTATTCGAGCGGTATACGGAAATCAAACAATGCCATTAGGCCAATAATTGCTGCTCGTTATAGTTGTAATTGTGGTGGCCATTGCCCGTCGTCCAATTGTCCGAGTACACAAAATGTATTAATTAAGCTATTTATCTAAACTAATGCGAGCATTTAGTAGCCAAGACAGAAGCAAATTGCGCTCATTAGCCAACTGGCCAACTGGCCAAGTGCCCAACTCGGTTTGGGTCTCCGTCTCCGTGTCCGTCTGCGTCTGGGTCTCGGTCTCCATCTCCATCTCCGTCTCCGTCTCCGTCTCGGTCTGCATTTGGTCTTGGGTCTAGATTTAAGACTAGGCACTGGCTCTTCAGTCTGCTTCGGATTCGATGAGGCAATCTTATTTCATTTGATTTCATTTTATTTTATACAAGTATTTATTTTTTGTTGTTGTTGTTGATTTTTTTTTTTTGTTTTTTGCTTTTGTTGTTGCCTTTGTTTTCTGGCTTCTAGCATGTTGATAGATAATTGCATTGGATAAGTAAGTAGAAGCCATCACCGCCACATCTCCCCATTCCCCATCCTGCTGAGACCCACTGGAATGCTGCGTGGAGGGGGGGGGGGGGGGGAAACTTGAAGTTATCGTCACTTCAATGCGATCAGCTTGGAGGCAACGGTCAAGCGCTATATCATCATTAAAAGCTTTGATGTCGAACTCGAACTTGAACTCAAACTGGAACTGGAGCGGCAACTGGAGACTGAGAATGAGAATGAGAATGGGAATGAGAAAGGCAAAGGCAAAGGCAAAGGGAATGGGGAAGGGGAAGGGGGAGAGGGCTTTATGATTTTGATTTGGTTCTGTATTTGGATTTGGATTTAGGTTTGGCAGAGCAAGCCTATCGTCTGCCACATCATTAGCTTGATTATGATTATCAGTAAAGGAACAGCTCGGGTGTCTTTATGTTTATGGCTCAATGGCACTAGCTGAGCTCGGCCTGTGGCTGTGGCTGTGGCTGTAGCTGTAGCTGGAAGTGGCTATCAACTATTGAATTAATCTTAATTAATTTTTATGAAAAACAATTTACATTTCTTTTTTAATTAATATTTATTTGATTGAGCTAGCAACTTCACTCGTCGTGTCGTTCTTCGTTCAAAAACTTTTCAAACATTTCAATTTTCATTTTTTGCATCAATTCCTTTTGTTGTTAAAGAATTTCTTTCGTAAACAATTATGTAAACAACGTAAAATAAACAGGCAAACCAACAAATAGTACAATATAAGTGATTTTGTCAGAGCATTTCAATAGAACATCTTTCCAATTGATTCTTTTCTCCTTCTTTTTTGGCGGTGCCAATAAATCGGCATATTCGACAAAGGCCAATAGTTCTAGGACTTCGTCTGTCTGCGTTTCCTTACAGCACTGTTCCTGTTTTCATACGATTATGATTGTGTTTATGATTAGCTAATGATTAGCAATTCCTGATTCTACATTAACTTACGACTTTATATGCGGCCTTCAATTGCTCTCTGGCTCTCTGTAACAGTTTCAGGGATGTCAGACCGAAAGGACGTCGAGCTGGTCCTGGAATCAATTTCTGCACACGTTTATTGTCCATTTCTATTAATAAATATATATTAATTAATATCTAAATTAATCTCAATATTTCATTTTTTAATTAATTCTACTCACTCGCAAGCAATTATATATTATATTTATTTTTATATTTCGAGAATATTAAATCTCTTTTCTGATGAACCTAAAATTTTCGTATTTTTCGTTTTAAAATAAATTTGTATTTTTCTTTTGTGATTGAACTCCCAAACAGATTGATTTGAGACTAAATCTGTTTACGATATGTTAAAATGAAACTGCCAAACTATTATATTTGACAGAATATTCAAAGCACTTTTTGGGAAATTCATTTTTAAGCTGAGTTTAATATTCCAATGATAAATTTCATGATAAATTTCTTTAATCAGTTTATGTGCTTAAAACAAGAAACAAACGACAGTTAATGCAATAATTAATTGACAAAGAAGAAAAGACTGTAAAATATAATTTATAGTTTATATTTAGCATTAAGTGAAGAATTCCCAAAAACTTTAATTCATTTTCAGTAAAATTCTTGTAATTGATTTAAATCTAATTTGAAATTCATTCGACTGTTTTCACTTGACAATATATAAATATCGTATATAAAATAAAAATAAATATTGAACAAACTTTATATAATTATTATTAAATCGAGAGATAGAAAGAGAGAGACAGAGAGAGAGAGGCAGATCTATTGACAGTTTTTGGTATTACGAATTAAAACCTGTTTTTCTTGTTGTGGCAAATGCATCAAAATTTTGAATATTTTATAATTAAATTCATTTCAAATAAGTAATTGTAACTTTTTCCTAAAAATAGTTCATTAGTTTCATTAGCTCTGTTTATTTATATGGATTCGGTCATATTAATATTAATATATTAATATTATAATGGTTATGGCTTCCCCCTGACTATTTCTTTTCATTATTTTGTCCATATCAAAGATCTTATCGATCGATTAAAAACCATGACAAATTGTTAGTGCTGCGATTGTTTTCTGGTTTCTTGTTTTCCTTCGCCAATGAATTCGATTATCATAATGAGCTGTACCAAGTAGCAGGTCTCGGGTCTCAGGTCTCAGGTCTCTCTATCAGCATCGGCATCTGTATCTGCATCTGCATCTGTATTTGCATCTGTTGGATGTATCTATTTATCGCATTTCTTCATATACTTTCGTGTATTTGAATTGATGACTCGGAGTCATAATGCAAAACTCACATATGGATGTACTGTATGTACATACATCGGAAAGGAGTACATACGATTTGCACACATGCATCTACTCTTACATACACGTATCAAGGTAATAATAATATCATCATAAGATCATCATCATCATCATCATAATCGTGAAGAACTCAACCAATTCCTCAAAACCAAAATAAAAACAACGATGAAATGCCACAAAAACTGTCAACAGGCACGATGTTTGACAGTTAAACTTACATACCATTTACGTACATATACACAATACATACATACAAGCAAAGAGAGGAGAATAGCATCCATCCAACCATATAGTATTTATTGTAGAACGGAAGCTGAAGTTGAGGCTGAGCTCATCTAATTTCAAGCAAAGCGAAGCTGATGAAAGTCCTGCATCTGATTTGAGTGTGTTGGAGAAATCTTCTTTTATGTATAAATACTATATGCAATTTTCATTTTTATTTTTTCTTATTATTTATTTTTATTTTTTTGTGTTAGCTGAAAATATCCTGGCGCAGAGCTGGCGCAAAATGAACGAACTTTTAATGTATGTACGCCAATGGTGACACATTAAAGAGCAGACCAGAAAGCGCAGCTATCCATCCATCCATCCATCCATCGGGACAAGGCCAAAATACGAACGGAACATAGAGAAAAATGCCAAGAGCCAAGTGGCAAATGGCAAGTGGCAAGCGGCAAGTGGCAAGTGGCAAGCGGCAAGAGCTCTGCATGTGACAGACCACAAAAATAATGAGGCTAAAGATGCGACGACAGGATGTGAAATAATCGTACTGACAAAATTGTGGCATTTACCATAAGCCATGGCCAAAGTGCATGCCGAAATTTATTTAAACTATTCCCAGATATTTGTTTAATCATGGCCACCCCCTCCTCTCTCACTCTTGCTCTTTCTCTCTCTCTCTCTCTCACTCTCTTGCCCACTCGCTCTCAAGACGACAACTTTGCTTTGCGTAAGCTGAGTTGAACGGGAATAAAGTGACATTATTTCCCCTAATTCTTTATTTTTTTGCCAATTTCGTTTTGTTGTTTTGTCGCTTTTCTTCGGGTGAATCATAAAATTATATTCATATATGCCGCGAGTAGGAAATTGCGAGTATAACGAGCATTAAAATGAAAACAGGACCAAGAACAAGTACTACATAAACAGCAGTGAAATGGCTAATACCATATACACTTGTAGTATGCCATTTATTGGCTTTAATCAAGTTAGCATAAAACCGTTTATTGGATGTCTCTGTATAGCCAAAACTAAATCAAATCAAATTTTTATTGCACATTTGGCCTAGCATAGCTATTGTATATTGTATATTGTTTATATTGAGCCAGTTAATGCAACAAACCAATTAATTTGTATACATTTTTACAGGGTATCTAAGCTATACATGGTATATTCGGTTAATCAAATACTTGAGTTCAAAATATTTTAGAATAAAAGTAGATAATTTATTAAGAACAAACATAAGACTTACAGTTAATCCAAATAAATAAATAATTTAAAAACATTTTTTAGGCTCAAAGAGAAAATCTTTTTTTAAATTCTTCGAAAATTTCTGATTTTAATTTTAAAATACTATACAAAATTGAAATATAATTCTTTTCATATTCCAAATTATTTGGGAAAATCCATTATATTTGGAAATATTGTCTGGGAAATCGAAGAAGTCGCGGAATTTGATCGAATCGTTTTAGTTAAGACTTGAAAAATATCGCCAACTTATCCGAAAACAGTTGCATTATTTTTTAAAGCGTGAAATTTCAATTTTATACTTTAAAAATCGAAAAATGACGTAGCGGATTTTGTAGTAAATTTATGTATATTTATTTATTTATTTATTGAAGTTAGCTAAAGAAAAGCTAAAGATTATTTAATCTCTGGTTATGCCCATCAATGGAACTGTTGCATGTTGTATTACGTGAGCTTTTCACATACTTTATTTATTTATTTGTTGTTGTGTTGTCTTTTATTTTATTTTTGGTTGTGTGGGTGGGTGCAGTAGGGGAGGAAGGGGGGGTATCAGTAACAGTTCATTGATTCACCCACAATAGAGATCAAGCTGGGGGTATTGTCTCTAATGACAGTTAACATGAGCTGGCTCAATGGATCATAGGCCTTATGCATACACATACACTCACCGTTCCTTGCTTTGCCTTGCCACAAAGTAGCGCCCCAAAACGCACACGTCTCAGCATTGCGGCAAGTGTGAGTATGTTGCATGTAAACGACTTTTTTGGGGCCAATCGGGCGGCTAATAGCCACAATACAGTACCGTACTCCCATGGATGGATGCTACGGGTAGCAAGCGGCAGCAGCAGCAGCAGCAGCTGCCTTTGTGGGTAATAACGGGAAATATTCCATATCGAAATTTGTAGCGCCTTTTATCGTTGGCAACTTTGAAACTTAGTCACTTGCCTGCCACACTGGCACGCCCATTTAACGCCCACTGTGGCTGGAGCTTTCACGTAATTTTTCATAAACATAAAAGTTGCCTCTGCCCGAGGCAGCCAATGCCAATGCTGTGGCAGGTGGTTGGGTGGTTAGGTGGTTGGGTAATTGGGTGCTTGGGTGGTGTATTGTACGAGTATATGGCATGCTGGGTAGGTGGGTGGGCGGGTTGGTGGGTGGTTTGTATGCTTATGGGTTTGTAAGTAGCAAAAGCAGCCGCAGATTTTAGCCCTGCATATTGTATTTGTATTTTGTGATTTTAATGCGGCATTTTGTGGCAACATCTGAGTGAGTATGTGTGTGTGTGAGTGCCCACTATATATGCGTATATGCGTATGTTTCCACATGTGTGAGTGCGTAAGGTCTCGACAAGGTAAAAACATTTTATGACATAATTTTGTTGTTGTTTCACAAAAGGTGAGTGACTTTTTGTTGTTTTTTTTTATTTTTTTTTTTGTTACCCTAGATCCATTGTATATGTTTTTTTCTGAAAGGGTATCCACAAGTTGCACGAATGTATGCAATGGAAAGAAGAAGATAAAGCAGCAATCATTCTTCTAAATTAATTTATTGTCAAACTAAATAATTATCTATCTCTTTAGCTATCTGCCGATCAGCTATCTAACAGGATGTATCTTTTATCGATGCACGAGTATTGTTGCAACAGTCCATCTATTTACTGTCCAATTTATCTATCAATTTAATCTTATACCTTCAATCCAACCATATACGAAACAGTATATACATCATCTTAATTTATTTTTATTTATACATATATTATGTTATATTATATTATTATATTTTTTATATTTGTTTTATATTTATTTTTAATTTAAATACAACGTTGTCCTTCTGAATTTAAGCATTTCTTTTACTTGGTACAGGATATCTGCCAGTTGTAACGACTCGCTCGTACTTTTGTGTCTTTAATTTTTTAGCGCTCGCTACATCCGCAAATCTTTTTGTACCGCTCCCTCAACGGTTTCTGAGCTAATCTGCATATGACCGTGGATGGGGAGACCGCGAACTTTGCCATCGATGACCCCGCAGCAGCAGCAGCGCCCATTTTTCCATTTGCCCATTTTTTGATATACTCGTACATCTGTACACCCGCACACCCCACACCCATACACCCGTAAGTGTATATGGCGGTATCCCCTTATCATCGCATACGCATATTCGCACATCCACATATCCCAATCTCTCCATTTCTCCATTTCCACATTTCTCCATTTACATACCTTGTACTTACAAGGTAAGAATCTGGGTTTAGTCACCGGCTTTCGACTCGTGTGCCACATTGTGCGCTCCACTGTGAATTGTAATTACAGGCATGTAACCTAATGACACGCCCCATGCCTCTCCCCCCACCACCACCCACCATGCTCATCGGCCCCTGCCACTCAGCTAACGCCCACATTAAAGCGAAGCAACATGTTCCCGTTCCCGTGACTTGCTCCCATTCCCTTTGCATTAAGTAAGTGGCAAAAGTTGTTAAAGAAAACAACAACAACAACAAAAAAATCAACAAAAACAAAAGAAGTGAAAAAAAACAAAAAAAAAACAAATATAAGTAACAACAACATAATGTGGGTGGCTAATTGTGTGGGTGAGTGCCTGGGCGAGTGGGTGGTTGTGGGGAAGGGGAATGGGAGGCGGGGGGGAGGGGGGATGTTGTGAGTTCTAGCAAACAATGTCATCTTTCGCGTTGCGAACTTTATTTGCTCTGCTCGTAATTCAAATTTATTGCAACAGGGCGAAAACTAACAATAGACACAATATATATTATAAATAAATAAATAAATATCAAGAAACTTAAAAGACAATTTAATTGTAATGGAGAAAAGGAATTCAACACGCGATCCAAACATAAATAAATAAACCAAATAAACATTAAAAGCAAAATAATAAAAATAAAATTTCATAATTCTATGACGTGAACATTTTGTATTTTTTAACACGTTTAAATTGAATATATTTTGTCAATTAAATATTATATTACGAAATACAAAACATGTAGTTTTATTATATTTCATTAATTTAGGCAATAGGTAATTCCATCAATAATCAGAGTATTGGCCACAGTTGATCCATTTCAAACGAACATGTTTATTTATTTTATATTTATTTTATTTATACTCATTTATTCATTTTTAAAATGTTGCTAATTTTTTAAATTTCTGTAACATATTCATTTTGTCATTTAAGTTAACACATAATTAATATCTAATGTTTCTTAATAAAAGAATTCATTTTATTTGAATAAAATTTCATGCTGACAAATATCATATTATAATAGTAGTAATTATAATAAATAATTTAGTTAATTACATTATTTTTTAAATTAATTTATATATCGTTAAACAAATCCAATAGAAAGAAAACAAAATATATGAAATTTAAGATATTTAGTTTACTTATCTATATCTAAGTCCATATATTATATACATTATAAATCTAGAATATATAATATACATATATAATATTTGTATAAATAAGATAAATAAAACGAAATTAAATTAGTTAAAATGGAAGCTCATATTGTTAATAAGCACTATGACTGGCATTAATAAACGCATTATTATTCTATATATGCTCACATCACACCCACACACTCACACACACACACACACCCAAGCTCATTAACGGCTTTGAGTGCGTTCGTATGTATGTTTGCATACGTGTGTGCGTACAAATGTGCGTATGTGTGCGCGTGTGTGTGTTTATTTTTGTCATTGTGTGTGGGTGTGAAAAACGCCTTTCAGCCGCGCCAATTGCAGGTGTAATATTTCAATATATAAGTGTGCGTGTGTGTGTATGTATACATGTCTTTGTGTGTCTGTGTGTGTGTGTGTGTATGTGTATACATATACACATATACATATATACACATATATGAATGTTTGTGTGTTGTGCTTGCAAATTTATATTTGTTCTTAGCTTAGTGGCTGGTAACAACAATAGCAACTAGAATGAAGGCTCAAATTGAGTTGGCACGACATTTAGATACCCTCTACTTAAGATATTCTACATACATATATTGTACATACACTTATATATTTGCAATGGGTTTACATAAATTATAAATGAAATTTGCCAAATGAAATGCCAAAATCTCAAGGCAAATATAATTTCAAAATTTCTTTAACTTTTCTTCAAATAAATATTTATATATAGTATATATAGTATATTATATTCATATATATTCATTCGATGTAAATTAGAATCAGGAGTATGACTGTGTGTTAATTTAATAAAGAATTTGATTGAATTGTTCAAAAATGTGTAGCATACTTAATGGGATAGGAGGAGTCTCCTTTTGGCCATTTCAAAGCTTATCAGAGCCCTTGTTTTAGCCATTTCTCAATGGTTAGAGGGTATAACAACAAGTGCCAGCCAGACGAAGCACAGCCCAACACGGCACGGCCAGAAGGACAGCACAGCCAGAAGGACAACACGAAGAAGTTGGCAACTGAAGCCGCTTGGGCGCTGCAATAAATAGCTGAGCCGAGTTATGGCTGCTGTTGCCGGTGGTAAATTTGCGGCTCTGGTTGGGGGGTTGGTGTTGGGGAGTTGGTGGCTGGTGGTTGGTGGATGAGGGGTTGGTGGTTGGGAGGTGTTGCCACCTCACGAGGTGTAGCCAGTGGGTGTATTATCTTTGGAATTTATTACCAGCAAATGTTATTTCTGGAACGTTAGACACACTTGCGCTTGGCGTTGGCGTTGGCGCTGGCGTTGGCGTCTCATCAACGCCTTCATTAGGCGCCAAGTGGCTTAAAGAAGTGAAATTGCAGGATACTCGCTGCTTTGCAGCAGTCTGTATCTGCAGTCGTATCTAGTCTGTAGTACCCAATTCCAAGTAGCGAGCGTTTGCCTCCAACTCCACCAACTGTCGAAAAAAAAACACACAAAAAAAAAATAAAATAGAGAAAACGAAACAAAAAATAAAGAGGAAAGTCGGCAAAAAAAAAACATTAAATTTACGAGAGCTTCGCTAGAACGAAAATACAAAAGGCAGGCGCAGCTTCAAGGATTGTTTTTGTTTTTTTTTTTTTGCCCAAGATACAAGCAGATGCTCCTGGCCGAGTATAATTAGATGGTTTCCTGAGCGCATCCTCTAAATCATAAGGCATGTCTGTCTGGGCTTATCGAGCCCAAGATTGGGCCAAAACCAAATACAAATCCAGAACCAGTTTATGCAATAAATCCTTAATTTTCCGAATTTGCGAATCTTTTCGATATGATCAAATTATATTTGAATATCTGATGAATATTTTCATACATAATATTTGTGTATTATTCTGCCAAAACTCTATCTATTTTTTTTTGTTCGTTTTGTTAAAGATGTTTTGGTGTTTTTTTTTTTTAAATTAAATTTATGAAATTTAAAAATAAAAAAAACAACAAAAGTTTAAACAAAACAAAAAGAAACAGAAAATGTTATTATATTGTTTTATTAATCAACATCTGAGGCGAATTAGTAACGAAAATCAAATGAAAAATCTAAACAAGTTTTGTTCGTTGACCTTTGTACAATTTATACCATATGGTGTTAGATATCAGGATACAAATTGGCAAATATTTTAAAATGAGTTAAACTTTTTCTCATTTATTTATTTGTTAATCATGTTTTTTTTTTATTTTTACACAACAATAGTTATGAAATGTTTACAAAATTTTATTTGTGTCAATGTGAATCGTTTGTTGAATTAAATGAAATTAAATTAAAAAATAGTATTTTCGCTATAAGGCTTTTCGTTTATCTGATTTCATGTCAAATGCCTTCCGAAACGATCAAAATAAAATAATAAAATGCAAGCAAATGAATTGAAAGGCAAATAAAATTTTATTAACTCATCGCCGCGAACTGCGGTTACAGCTGTCAGTTCCAAGAGGAAACCCCAACCAGCAGTACACTGCCACGCCCCCTGCCCCAAGGGGTAGCTCATTGGGAGTGATGGCGGTGAGTGGGTGGTGGGGAGAGAGGGTAAGGGTAAGGGGCTCACTGTGCGTTTAGGGTGCGTTAAATGTTAACACGAAACACGATGTGAAGCGCAAAGTTTCGTGCCCAATGGAAAGCCATTAAGGCGAAGGCGTCATAAAACAAAACAAAAAACCCAAAAAAAAAAACAAAAAAAAAATAAAAAAAATGTTATATTTAATTCAATTAATGAATTTTCATTAAGACAACCGAATCACAAAATAAATATGCGTATTAAATCAGATAGTAGATATTCTGGCTTAGTTATTTAAAAAACTAATTATTTTTTTATTAAAGAACAAAAAAAATAAAATAAATTAAAATAAAATTCAGTTGCATTTATAGAAATACCTAAGATCTAGATGAATATACAAAGGATTTACATATTAAACTGTATATATATTTAGTATATAGTATGTGTATATATATACCAATTCAGAGTTGAGTCTTGAGTCTTGAGTCTTGAGTCTCGACGGTGCATTGCTCAGATGTAATCGTCATCATCATTTTTTTTATGGCTTCCACTTAAAAAGTCGCGCCCCTCCTCGTTCGTTCCCCCATTTGTTGGTGCAAGTGCTTTAAATAGATTCTCAATGCTTGCAACGCTGGGGCAGCCAGTTTTCAATTTTCAATTGAATGTGCAACGCTGCATAGTTGCCCCCAACGAGTTTCCGGCCTCAAAACAACAACAATACCAACAACAAAAGAGAATATTTAGAAAAAATAATATAAATATTGTAATAAATGAAAAAAAAAAGGAAAAAGAAAAACCGTTATGCTGCGTATTGGCACGCGCATTTTTGTTGTTGTTGTTGTTGCATTCTCAGTATTTTTCTTGGTATTTCCTTTGGTGTTTTTTGTTAAGCTTTATGGTATTAAATTTATTCATATTTTTTAGTAGAATTCACTTGAAGTGCAGCTCGCTCAATTTCCTGGAACGTTTTGTTGGCCAGCGGACATTAACGGTCCCAGGACCTCTCAACTTTCTCTTTCTCACTTTCCCTCATTCTCTCTCTCCCTCTAACTCTCGCTCGCTCTCACTGTGGCTTAAGGGCAGTGCTGACAAATATTGACGCGACAATGCAAACGCTTGACACAAAAAAAAAGGCTAAAGAAAATGCTAACTTTTATTTTGCAGGAACAACAAAAAGGGAAAATAAAATGGAAAACTACTCGTAATAAATGAAAAGCTAAATGCCAAACCAAGGCAAATAGCAAATAGCCGTAGCGCCAAGTGTGCAACAGTAAAATGGGAAAACTCAAATGAAACAACAACAAAAAATATGCTTATATACAAAAAGGAAAATAATAATAAAAAGAATAATAGCAAAAAAAAGGAAGAAAATGAAACGCAAAACGGAAAGCAAAGTAGAAAATTATGATATCATCTTTATGACGCCATTATGGTTTTGCCTCTTATGTATTTGTGTCTGAGAATGTGTGTGTGTGTGTGTGTGCGTGTGCGGGTGTGTGTGCGTATGTGTGTATGTGTATGGTTACCTCACTTTTCAGATAACATACCATGACTAACAGTTGCCCCCCTTGTACAGTCTTAGCCCAACACAATCCAGGCGAACGGTTATAAATGTCAAAGACCGGAAAAGGCACACACACAGACATAAATACACACACACACACACACACACACACACATACAATCATATTGATTGTCATAAGCAGGTTGACACGTTGAATGCAACAATATATCAGCAATGTCCTCAGTCAATTCATATGCATCGATTTCAGATTTTGCAAATCTTAAAATATATCTAAGATAGTATAGTGCCCTCTCTCTCTATCTATCTATCTATCTCTCTCTCTCTCTCTCTCTCTCTCTCTCTCTCTCTTATTTACAATAAATAGAGCATTAAGAAAAGAAAACTTCATCAAAATGGCTATTTTTGTATATGATACTATATTATATTGTGCAATAAATAATAAATTTATTATGAAATAAAAATAACAAAAACAAAAACATTAAATCAAAAAATGATTTATGTATTTTATATTATATTATATAATATGTCATTTGGTTGCAGTATGTAGAAAATAAGTTCATTTAGTTGTAATTTATTTAAAATTTAATTATATTTAATTAAAAATGAAATACTCATTTTCATCTTCAGCTAGGCAGTGAAAATTTATTTTTATTTTAATTTTCATTTTAATTTCGTTCTTTTCAATTGTCACATCGTAATAAAATAAAATAAATACTTTTGTCTTAAATATTTACATGTTACATCTTAAATCTTGCTGTGAGTTTAGAACGTATTCTAGCTTTGGCTTTTTATTAAGTCGAATAACTAAATTGTTTCAAAATGGTTTATGAAATCCTTTAAATGTTTTCTGACAGCATTTTAAAAATCTTCGCAACGACATCAAAATATGAAAAGCAATTATCTATGTAATGCAAACGCAGTTCGGATACCTCGACTTATAAATACCCTAGACAAAAAAACAAAAAATAAATAAACATATTTAAAATTTATAATTAATTATTTAACTATTGTATTATTATTATTTTTGAATTTTAATTTTATTATTTTAATTAAATAAGTTGAATATTTAATATAAATTTCAACACAATAAATATTTATTTATCCTATTTATTCAAAAGATTCATCCACAATATAAGTGGATATGA
This sequence comes from Mulgravea parasiatica, assembly GCA_037075045.1. NCBI lineage: Eukaryota > Metazoa > Arthropoda > Insecta > Diptera > Drosophilidae > Mulgravea > Mulgravea parasiatica. The sequence continues at coordinate 77,754 of JBAMCR010000048.1, forward strand.
ATATGAGTTGTTGTGTGGGGCGTGGGTTCGCAGGTTGTTATATAGCGATGTGCAAGGGGGTCAGAGGGGCACGCACTTCTCGCTACGCTCGGTGTATAGCTCGCCGGACTGGTCGGGGTTTTCTCTGCCCTTTT
>JBAMCR010000049.1:0-77190 GCA_037075045.1 Mulgravea parasiatica
CATATACCATATACCATATACCATATACCATATACCATATACCATATACCATATACCATATACCATATACCATATACTTCGATATGTGTGTTTGGATCGTGACACGAGGTCATCTCTTATTTGCAGCACAGCCACGAATCGATGCGACGATTGACGATTGGCGATGGCAATGCCGTCAACTGCACCACAGCCAATAGCAATAGCAACAACAACAACAACAGCAACAAGGTAACAACAACAACAACACGGTAACAACAACTTGCCGCACCATATTGGCATAGTGCAACACATGCGAGCGAGCGAGAGAGCAAACACAAGGCAGAAGGGATCGATGATCGGACAGCGAAATTGCATTTGTCTGCTAGCTGTAGTAGCTAGTTACATACATACATATATACATATGGTACACACACACACACATACACACACGCATACAAAGGCGTAGTATCCATTATTTCTAGATGTTTTACCTGTATGCAGCGTGCACCCATAACGATATCGATATCAAAGTAATGTAAAGTGCACAGAGCATGGTACTCCACTCCCCTCCACTCCCCTCCCCTTCACTCCACTGCACTCCACAGCGTACAGAGGGCAACCAGCAGGCACATCGAGTCCTCCCTTGCCCCTCTCTGTGCAGCAGGAGCATGGATAGTTGGCTGCTTGGATCGACGGATGGATGGACGATAATGACGAGGAGCCAAACAGAATGCTGTGGCCATTGTGGTGGAGTGCAAGTACTCGTAATCTGTTCAAGATTGCCGTTTGAGCAACAGATGTCAATAATTCAGAGCCAATAGCGGTACATACATATGTATGTATATGTATATAGATATATAGGTATGTGCTCCAGTTTGAGATCGGCTTTAATTCGTTCAACTTGCTCGCTTCCACACCGGATTACCCGGCTGCTTAGAGACTTTGGCCAAAAGTTGTTGACTGTTCCATCGATGGCAGCAGAGGCAAAGGCAAAGGCAACAAAAGAAGAGATTAAATAAAAATAATAATAATAACAACAATAACAGGCAACTGGCAACAGACAACAACAACAACAACGACAACAAACAAGAGCGAGGAGAAGAATCTGCTCAAACTCAATTATAAAAATTCAACCCAATCTCAATTCCCGCGAAAATGCTGTTTTGAAGTTTTTATTATTGCCGTTCTTGGCTTTACTTCGTCTGATCCCGATTTGAGAACCCTTCTCTCTCTCTCTCTCTCTCCGTCTCTCTCGATATCTCTCGCTCTCTTTTTTGCTCTGTATGCGTGTGTGTGTGTGTGTTGCTTTGTGGTCATTCGTCATTTTAAGTTCACACACACTCACAGACACACACACACACACACTGCTCCGGTTAGCCCCCTCCCCCTACCCCTCGGAAGAGCCCCGTCCCTAGTCATTGACACTGATATGTGTGGCAAGGTATGTCTTTTGAAATGACAATCTGCAATTTGCTATTCGAAACCGTTTAAAGTAATTTATTTTTCCCTTCCGAGGATGCGATCCGCGTCGCTGCTGCCGCGACTTATACACACACACGCACAAACACACACACATGCACATATATTTTCATATGTATATAATCATATATAAATACTACTAAATATATATATATATATACATATATATATAGTGTGTCTGTATATTGTTTTTCTTTTTTTTTTTTTTTTGTAGCTGTCTCCATGTTCGTCCCTTTAGTGGACCGGATGTCTGGCCACGTTTTGCCTCTATGCTTGTAGTGTCGCTTAATGATATATATGTATGTATGTATATACATATACAGACATATATACATATGCTATATACACACTTGTGTCAATTAATTCACATTGATAGTTAAAAGATTTCTTGATTTTATACAACAAAAAATTAAGCACAAGTTTCGGTCTAATAAAATTATTCTTTTACATATGTACATACAGAGTCAATATATTCCAAAAGATATAGAATTATCTGAATGTTAAAACTTATTAGATTAAATGTACTATAATTAATTAATATTAATATTAAAAACAAGAAACAAACAATAGATAAATCTTACATCAAATATTTATTATTTAAATATCTCAGAGTTTATTTACGAATACTTGAGAGCCATATAGATATGCATATATGTGCATGTATGTGCGTATGTATGTATATATGTATATACTTACTATATAGTATGTGAATTCCCCATAGAAATCGGCCACAAGATTTATACATAGGATATCGTCTTAGTGATCAATTGACTTCAAATAGACGGGGACAAGTGATGGAGATGTGCGATGTGCAGAAAAATGACAATGGGAAATTCATTTATTCTGATTAAGGCGTTTGTATGTATGCTCTTTAATTAATGGTTTCTCTATGCGTTGCACATAAGTCAAAGGGCCAGAACGGATAGACGGACAGACGGACAGACGGACAGTTGGACAGTTGGACAGCAACGGACACTGTGGGCGCAATCAATGTCCAGCATATCCTTCTCAATATCCTGTGTATGAATGAAACATTTCGTTATGGTAAATTGAGTTCGTGAATATTTCATTCAGCCAGCGAACAGGCAACACAATAGTTTTCGCCCTTGGCCAGATTCCAAATCTAAATCCAAACCAAAACCAAATCCATGTCCTAAACCAAATCCAAATCCAAATTCACTGACCGCTCTGGTAGTCTCTCTGTCTCTCTGTCTCTCTGTCTCTCTGTCTCTCTGTCTGTCTGTCCGTCTGTCTGTTTGTCTATCTGTCTTGAGGCACTGATTGAAGGGGCATGCAACAGTGGACACACACACACACACACACCCACCCATGCGTAACTGTGTGTCAACCCTTTTTGATTTTATTGTTGTTCTTATTTTTTGACTTAGTCTGTAGTTTCCACAGGATAACGGATGGAGGTCAATGCGATAGCTGAGCCTGGCATGTCTCCTGGCAACTCATAAATAATGCAGCCAATTAGGACAACGACCATGTCACACATTACATCGTGTAGAAATTGGTATGATGAAGCTGCTCCTTCTGCTCCTTCTACTCCTGCTGCTCCTTCTGCTCCTGCTGCTGCTACTGACCCAGCGGCACAGGTTACACGTTATCCTTTTCAACTGGAACACGCACAGACAGCAGATAGCAGAGAGCAGAGAGCAGAGAGCAGATGGCTCATGCATATGCAAGGAGATTGAGATTACAATATATAAATTGTTAGATACATATACATATACATACTACTTACTATAATTAATTAATTTATTTTATTTGCAATTTTCGAAGTTCTAGAAATTATATTGAGTTTTATCTAGTGCTGAAATTGGCTAAAAATATTTAAAATAAATAATTTATTTAAATTTAAAATTAAATTACAAAATATTAAAAAATATTATAATTTAGATATACAATATTATCGAATGCATGCATATATATTTAGTATATACATATATGTATATCTGTCCCTGTATCTGTATCTATATACTGTATCTACTCCTATATCGTATATACATTTGTATATGTTTCTGTATATACAGTTGTATCTGTATCTGTATCTGTATCTGTATCTACATATACATTTGCATCTTCATCTGTATTTGTATCTTTACCTGTATCTTTATCTTCTTTTTGCAGTATCTGTATGTGTGTATGTTCACACATAAGTGTGCGTATGTATTCACTTGTATTCACTTTAGTCATGTAAGAAGTACGAGTATTCATAATTGAGTTGCACTAAATGAATATGAGTATCAAACGTGTGTTCGCAACATGTGTCCAAATACAAATACAATTACAAATGTATGTATGTATGTATGTTATGTATGTACATATGGAGTTGGGTGAGGAAACAAGTTTCTTGGCTTTTAGTTTTGTTTTGTTTAGTTTTGTTTTGTTTTCTTGGGCTGTGCTCTATTATTTTCGTCCTTATTAATTGCGACAATTACAAGTCGATTTGTTGTCCAAGGTGTCATCACAGTGGAGCTGGCTCTTCAGTCAGCCGCAACTTATTGTTGGTCTAAAAAAAACTGCATGTGGCTAATTAACAATAATTAATAATGCAATAGCTTCAAGCCAGCGACAACAACATGTCCAGTTCATGTTGTTAATGTTGTTGTCGTTGTTGTTGTTGTTGTTGTTGTTGTTGCTGTTGTTGTCCCATTGTTGTCTCTTTGTTGTCGTCCTTGTTGCGTTGCCTTCTTAGCCACTGGCCATTGACTAGCCGCTCTTCTTGAATTGCGTGTAAGGGGCACATTTTGCCAACATGCGTGAATAAATAAAGGTTTCTAAAGGGATTGTCACCCATGCCACTAAAACAAAATCCGTCTGTCATATATATCACTCCACAGAGGGGGCCCCCCGCCACCCCCCCCCCCCCTCTCCCTTTCAAGTCACTACACTGTAACTCGCGACTGGCGACTCTTGACTCTCAACGGGCAACTGGCAACGGGCAACTGGCAACTGGGGGGCTGGTGCTGGAGCTGAAGTTGGAGCTGGAGCTGGAGACGTAAACGTACGTAACCAGCCCATAAAATATGACAAACTTAACAACAGCACGGACTGGATAACAGCAAAGACAACAGCAACAACAACAACAACAGCAACAACAACAACAACAATAATAACACGAAATCCAAAAGAACTGTCGGCACACCGGTAAGAGGAGGGCAGGGTATAAAGGTAACCAATGGACACCCACTTCGTAGCTGTCAATCGTCTAAATCGTTATGAGCACTTGTCGGTAAAACGACAGAGACAGCGACGGAGACAGCAACAGGGACAGAGATGGCAACAGAGACAGACAGAGAGAGAGAAAGAGAGAGAGAGAGAGAGATAGCAGCATTGAGACAGAATGAAATGAATATAGATTGAGACACGGTTAGTTTGTAAGGGGAGAAACAACAACAACAACAACAACAACAACAAAAAGCAAAAGCAAAAAAAAAGGACGTGGGAAAGGGAAAGGGAAAGGAAAGGGAGGAAAAAATGCAACCATAAAATGCCACAAAGTCAGTTTGTTGTTTTCTTTTTTTTTTTTAAATTATTAACGACAACAGCAACAAATATTGTGACCGCTGTTTGTCGATATTGCTATCGATATCGATATCGATAACGATAACATGATATTCTGCCCAGCTGAGCGATTATTAACTAGTATAAGCCAATTCCAATTAGATAATATCATATACAAAATATTTTATATATTTTATTTATTTATTTATTTTATTTATTTATGTGACAATTGAATGGCAAAAAAAAACGAAATTTCCAATTGGAGCGCATTGTTTGTTGTGATCATAACAGTGATCATAATTTATAATTGACTTCCTGAAAATAAATGGCACCGAGTGTATGTATGTATGTACCTCTGAGCATAATCATTGGCATCCTGTCGTCACATTCATTTAAACGATATACTCGTACTAAGCGAGCGAACTGCACTGCGGCGCATCAAATGACCTGAATCCCAAATCCTCGACCTTATGTATCCCTCCACGTATCCATTCCGCTCCAACGACTACTCAAATCAGCTACAAGATAATGGTGAGTTGGGGGGGCAAATACTAGAAATGAGAATAAATCATTTTTGAATGAATCATTAATATTAATAACAATTATTTTTATTCGAATTTTATTTACATTTTCAACATACAAAACTTATCAATATTATTGTTATTGTATATGATATTATCGATTGTCTCTTTAGGCTGTAGCGCATACTTTGGATCGTATATGTCCAACAGCTTGAACGCATGCTACATACATCTATGGAACACTCGGACTTGGGGCTCGCGAAAGGCGCCAATGTTTGCACCGCGGGGCGCATTTTGCATGCAGATGAACTGAATCTTATTATTATTTATTTTTTATTTATTTTTTTTCATATGTTTACATACATACATACATGCGTATATATACATGTATGTATTTCTTTATATTTTTTTTTTGTTCTTTTTGGCGTACAAGCAAAACGATTTAACTTTAGAGCTGGATATTTAGGCAATTTTATTGCATTGACTGTAAAATGAGAAATAAAACAATGTTGTCGCTCTGTTCCATCTGCAAAGTTGTCCAAAGGATGGTGTTGCTGTTGTTGTTGTTGTTGTTGTTGCTGTTGTTGTTGTTGCTGTTGATGTTGTTGTTGCTGTTGCTGTTGGTGTTGATATCGAATCGCGTTGCTTTCTATTTTGCCGAGCAGGAAGGAAGTTGTGAATCTTTTTGGGCCAACATCTGACAGCTTTTGGTTAACCAAAGATTGTGTATATAATTCCTTTTTTTTGTCTCTCTCTTTCTCTCTTTGTCTCTCTCTCTGTCACTCTGTTTTTACTTGATTTTTCTTGTTTTGTTCGTTGTTTGTTTCTTTTTCTTTCACTGATGATGTCCGTTGGTTTTTAGTTTTCGAAAACATTTGAAAAGTAATCGTTCAACGAACCGATTGACAAGGTAATCTTACTGAAAACATGTGTTCACAATATCAAGGCCGTGCCACAAACAGTATACCACACACACACACACACACACACACACACACACACAACACACACACAACACACACAAACGTGTACAGCACAAACTACATACACTCCCGTCCGCAGATACTCAGATACACGGACACTACACGGCGTAGAGGTGGACGGTGGACGGTGGACGGTGGACAAAGGTTGCGGCCGTAAAAGTTTGCCAAAAGAATACCCCGCCCACCGCCCCTGGGGTTAACGTTCACTGCGAATGAAACTGACGATGATGAAATGAATGAAAATGAAAATCCAACAACAAAAATAACAAAAAAAAAAAAAAGAAAAGGCAAACGTGATGGGTGAAACTTGAAGCCTTCTGATAAGATTCGACCAACAGTTTTCTTCCTTTTTTTTTTGGGTTGTTTTGGTGTGTGTGTGTGCGTTTGGGTGGCATTGAAAAGGGTTTTCACTCTGGTTTTCCTGATCCGAGTTGGGTCGCATTTTCTCGCTTCATCACTTATGCATGCTTTGGTCTATTAGATTTCCGTTTCCGGTTCAACTGTAACGCATGAAAGTTACACAACGTGTTTGAGGTTTTACGCTCTCTTGGCACACACGTCAATGCGATTTGAACCGCTAAGGCTCACACACCTGCCACGGCTTATAAGCATGCTCCAAATGTATATACATACACATGTATGGAGGGCCAAAAGTGTGCCAGCCTTTGTATCCAGCACCCAGCAACCAGAGATCCCAGCTTCAGCCCCAGCTCCCCTGACAGATCCAGGAGCCCACACAGATGCCATACCTGATGTATTATATTTTCCAATAATTTTTTACTTTTTACTTTTTATTCTCTTTTTGTTTTTTTTTTTTTTGGTTATATTGTTATACTCTTATTTCAATTGGATGTCGCTTTCTTTAATGGAAATAATTTTAAACAAAGAAACTTAACAAATTTATTTATTATTCATTTATTTTAGAAATTAAATATCTTACAAAATATTTAATTCTTTTAAATAAAATCTATTATGCAATATTATTCTGTTGATTTAGTTGTTGAATTTCCAGATTTAGCCGATTTAGGGAAAGCGTATACGCAATTCGACTTGCATGAAGGCTTTTGCCAGAGCTTAAGCACTTTGAAAGTCTTTGACATTACTTGGAAAAGTTTCGTGTGGTCCTTTTTGTTGATGTAAGCATTTAATTCGTTCTATGCCGTCGGAATTCTGCCGATAAGGACGGACGTTTAAGGTCGCGTATGGTTAGATGGATGGGTGGATGGATGGGTGGATGGATGATTGGGTGAATGGACTACAGGCAGGGCGAGAGATATTTTTTTTTTTTAGCCTCGTTGTACCAGTCACAGGAAAGACAAAAGGGATAAGATCATACATACGTATGTGTGCATGCATGTATGTATATATGTATGTATGTATGTGTGTACAAGTGTATGCAGATGTATTGGAAGGGCTGCATACGGATGGCCGCACAAGTTATTGTTGCTGATTTCTTAAGTGGCTGCTTCAATATTTTAGATTGTTTTCCTATTGCCTAATAAATAAAGAAACACTTTTACACAATATGCTCAAATGATGGATTAGCCGGTTTGCCTTTTCGTGCATATTAATGCATACTTAAGGGCTCCATCTATTATCTTTCGGTTGAGCCCTTTGGGAGCAGACATACATATACATACTGTATATATATACATACTGTATATATATACATATCATATATGTATATACTATATATATTTTTATTTTATTATACAACATATATTTGATATCGTACTATATATGTATTTGCTTTAGCCCATACACTTCAAATATATTCAAAGATATTGATTTAATTAATAAATATAAATATTATTTTATATCAATATATTATAATAATAAGCATTTCCATCATTAACTAAACCAAATTAACTCGTCAAACAATTACTATTTAAATATTAAAAATATAAAATTGTTTTTTTTTATTGAATTAATGAATTAATTAGCCAGTCGACAGAAATTAAATTTTAAAGTTGAAATGATTTAAAATAAAAATGTAATATAAAATAAAAATTAAATTTAAATAGAAATAGAAATAAAAAAATAGAAAATATCTTGAATTATAATAAATATTATGTTAAAAACTTATAATAAATAAAAGATCGATTGTGATGGTGAATTAGGAAATTGTTTGGACTCATTTTTGGTATATGTACGGTATGTATGTATGTACGTATGTATGTATCATATATACTTTTTGCTTTATAGAGTAAAGTATTGATTTTCTTTTTTCTCAATGAAATATGCATTTTTGTGGGAAATCCTTGATGTCCTTGCGCATCCTTAGATCGATTTGGATTAGTGACAAATAAAATAATTAATAAAAAATTAATTACAAGTTAACAAAATATTTGAAAAAAATCCATCTTGGCCAAAAAAAAGTGAGTACTAAATTGAATTAAAAATAGAAAATATATTTCATGATAATTAACAAAACATTTAATTATCATTTGCGTTAAGCTTAAATGTGAAATAAATGTTTCAATTATTTTTTTTTTAAATTTATAAATTTCTTATGAAGAGATTTAACCCTCCGCAACTGACGAAAAATCGAATCATCAATAATAAATGATTGCCCGATCATTGACAGCGAGTCCTTTGAATGATTGCTAACGTTTTCATTAAATATGTGTATGTGTGTGTATATACATACATATGTATGCGTGTTTGTATGTGTGTTACCATGCGAATGCCTCACGTAGGGACATTTACAATTGTGACAATTTCTCACTCCGCATGATGCAAACTATGCAATTAATCAAAATTTTGTAAAGCTCTCAATATGACAAAAGTGGAATTAATGATATAAATATACGAATATATATACAAATATATATATACATATATATATATGCATATATGTCGTGGTGAATTGCTTATTCGTAAAGGCCAAGACCACTTGGGTTGCGGCCACTTGTAGAGAGGGGCCAAAAAGGGCCAAAAAGTCAATTTAACAATAAAAGAAAAAAAAAACAATAAAAATAAAAATAAAAAAAAGGAAAAACGAACGAATCAAACAAAGTGAAATAAAAAAAAAAAATGAGCATGAGATGAAAATACAAAACGAAACTGAAAACTGAAAACTGAAAACAACAAATCATCAATTGACAAATCGATGCGCATCACTAAAAACTCATTATTCCAATAACAGGACACAGCAAGGCACAAGGCACAAGGAACATGCATGTGGCATGAGGCATGGGGCATGAGGCATGAGGCACATTCGATCCGGTTGCCGGTTTCGTTGCGATCCGGTCCTTCTGATGACCACCACTAACCGGTCAACTGGACACAGTGGACAACTGGCATCAACATAACCATCAACGGCCGTCCCCAACTCATGTCTGTCTCACTGTCTCTTTGTCTGTCTGTCTGTTTCTCTGTCTGTCCATCAGTTCATTTGTCTGTCCGCCTGTCCATCGAGTAATAAGTACGAAGAGAGAGAGAGAGAGAGAGAGAGAGATGTCCGCATTGTCTGAAATGTCTGAGATGTGTAGATGTCTGAGTTGAACATCATCGCACCGCCTCCACCTCCAACTTCACCTCCAGCCGCACCTGCCACCCGCACCCCCACCTGCACCAGCACCATCACTTGCAACACTTGAGTCTAGATCCCAGCATGGCAGCCAGGCAACAACGTCTTCAAAATCGTCGCATTCGTCATCGTCATATCAGCCGCTCATCTTGTAGTTGAGTGCGAGAACAGTGGTCATTATCTGTTCAGATTTTGTTGCCCTCGTATGTATGTATGTATGTATGTATGTATTTGTGAGGACGCGACGCGACGTCAAATGGACAGCGGACATCGGACAGCGGACAGACAGTTGGACATACCAAAGGGCAGCGTTGTTAGTTGTGCGTGTGCGACAAGAAGAGTGAAACAATTTTGTTGCTGACTGACTGCAATCATTGCCAGGATCAGAGGCTACAACCCATACACAAATACATATGTATTTATATGCACACATACACATACATCGTCATATCGTATCAAGGGCCAAGTGGAGATGTGAAGAGCAACGTTAAATCCACTTTGCCTCATTCGTAATTTAGCAGGTTAATGGCTAAAGGAGGCTACAAGCCAAGTTAAAGCCAAAGCTAAAGCTGAAGCTGAAGGCGACAGGCGTTGGCCAAAACAAAGCAAGCCAACAACAACAACAAAAACAAAAATGAAAGCCCAAACTAGAACCGAACAATGGTCGCATTGTGGCCCACCATTCGATAAAAATGGCCTCAGCCTTCGGACAGCGCATCTCAGTCTCAGGAGTTGGCCTCAAAGTCAAAGTCAGATTCAGACTCAGAGTCAGAGTCAGAGTCAATGTCAGAGCTCGAGTCTCGGACCTACATACCATACATACATGCGTCTCCGTTCGCGACTCAGTTTAGTTAGTTGAAGTCCGTCTGCTCCGGCCAAAGAGCCAAGCAGACAAGCGTCCACAGAGCCAGCCTGTCCATCCATCTATCCATCGAGCGAGAGCCAAAGCCAAAGCCAAAGCCAAAGCTAAAGCCAGAATCAGAGCCAAAAGCCAAAAGCCACATACAACTACACACAAACATAACGTAACATACATTATTCCAATTCTGATGGTCATCATCTTTATCATTAACTTTTTTGCCATCGAAGATTGTGCCCATGTGCCCGGGTCCATACCAAGATGCGTCCCGCAACGCCCTGTTAGTTTTCATACCTCTCAAGCCCCCCCCCCCCCACACACACACACGCACACATACTCCCTCCAGAATGCGGTCGTCGTGTGTCCATATGAGCGACAATGGCGCAGAGTGAATTAAAAATACAAAAATGAAAATAAATCATCATCAGAGACGCATGTCAAATTCATCTTTTGACTGCGTGTGCTCAGCCTGAGACTGAAACTGTGACAGTGACAGTGACTGTGACTGTGACTGTGACTGTGATTGTGACTCTGATTGTGACTGCGGACTCCGAACTGTGACTGCAACTGTGATTGAGATTTAGATTTATGGTAGATTGAAATTTGGATTGAATTAATGACAGCAACTGCAGTTGCAATTGAATTGAAGATTAAAGATTTAAAAAAAAAAAAAAATTAATAATGCAATTGAGACAATTATCTACTAGAAATCGAATTAAAAATATAATGTAATAATTTAAATTATCGCATATAACTAAAACAAAATTCAATTTATTACAAATTTAATAAGCATTCAGTTAAATATGTTTATTATTTCATTTATTTATAAACAAAATTATATCTGATTTGTTGCTATAGCCGCACTCTCTAAATAATAAAAAATAATATATTTTAATAAATAAAAATCTGTTTTATATAAAAAATAAAAAGTAACATACAAACTACTTCTAAGTATTATCTCACTCTCAATGAAAAAAAAATGATGAAAATGATAAATATGTCAAGATTGTTTTTTTTCTCTGTCAAAGAATTTCCAGAAAAACAAGAGCCTCTCCCTCTCTCGCTTTCTCTCTCCATCTTTCTCTCTCTCTCTCTCTCTCACTCCGTGTCTCTCTTTATTTCTGAATGTGTGAAAAGCCGAAATGATCTAATCAATTGAATGTGTGGTCGTAAAAAGAAGAGATAATATGCCTTCTTTAAAAATATGTCAAACGTTTTATGTGGTAATTACCTGACCCCCACCCCAACCCCAACCCCAACTCCAGCCCCAATCCCAGCTGCAGGCACAAACCCAGACCCAAAAACCAAAAACCAAACAAAAAAAAAACCGAACCGGCTAGGCAAGGTACCCTAATCGGCTTAGAGTCAGTAGCTTTAAGCCGAAGCGAGCGGCTGCTGCTGCTGATGCTGATGCTATTGTCAAAGAAAACAAGTGAAGAATGTGGACAACGGCTATGAACGACGTCAAGATACCCTGCACCATATAAAAATTAAATAATTTGTTTATAAGCAAATATTCGTTACAAGTTTGGCATATCCATTAATGATAGCATTATGCCTACAGGGTATGCAAACTTGGTCATAACTACATATGTATGTATGTAAGTATGTGTATGTGTGTGTATGTGTGTGTGTGTGTGTGTGTGTGTGTGTGTATGTGCGCGCTGGTCAACGGGTGACAGACCCCGGACAATGGGTCACATATAATCAATCAAAATTAGTTGTGACTTAGAGCAGCTCCAGTAGTGAATATTGTGACAAACCGCTGAATCTCCAGCGCGTCCAAATCCCAGCCAGCACACACATACATACATACATACATACATACATACATACATACATACATACATTCATACATATATACCAACAAATGGCACATCCATTTAAGAAATTTAAATTTCAATTAAGACAATAATTATGTATGTATGCACCACATACTTATATACATACATACATACATACATACATACATACATACATACATACATACATACCGATAGGTTATGAATGAATTTTTTTGATTTTACAACAAAACTTTAATAATTATAAAAATATATTCACACGATGTCATCTTTCATTTTTGCGTTTTTATTCTTATGTAAATTAAAAGTAAATATACAGATACACACACACACACACACACACACACACACACACACATACATAGATACAACGTTAAATTAATTAATTTTATTCCCAATTATAAATATAATTTTATATTTTTCATTTCAATATTTTGTCAACTGGAAGTAATTTAATAAATAAATATTTATTTATAATTTTATATAAATTTAACAATCTATTTTTATTTATTTTAAATATAATATATTAATATTAATATTAATTTAAAATTATATTGTATATATGTATTTAACAATTGATATTTGCAGAACTTGAAAATTTCTAATTTTATGAATTGTTTATAGTCGATAGTGAAAATTATACTTAAAATTGTATTTAAATTATTATGAAACAATTAAAAAAATCTTAATTAATTTAAAATATCTGATTTTATTTATTAATTTATTTTATTATAATTGATTGATGATCGGCTTATGTACATGTATTATATATATATATATATATATAGGTATATTATTTAAAATATATTCTCACTCAGTTTTATTGTTGGCATGTTAAAAAAAAATGTAAATTAAATGGAAATTTTCAAAAAAAAAAAACCTAATTCTCATTAAATATTTTCAAGACTACAAAACACGTCTAATTGGTTAAGTGGCAATTGTTAGGTTTCGTTTTCATTTTGATTTTGAATACAATGTATCTGATAGATACATACCTAGTATATATGTATCTATATATTTACCTAAACAATGATAATTAAATTTAAATTGAAACTAACAAAATTGTGGCTTTGCACGCACCGTGAAACTGAAATTCGTGAATGTATCTTGGCATAAACGAAATGCAAGCATCTATGTATGTGTGAGGCAATATACATGCATGTATGTATGTGTTTGGCCAACATACTTAGCCAGATGCAGATAAAGTCAACGGCAACTCGTAACCAGCAATCAAGTCGCTTAATAACAAGTCCCAACTTCAATCGCAGCCAACAATCCGAATCCCAAACCCAATCCGAATCCCAAACCCAAGCCCAATCCCAGTTACAGCTTCAGCTTCAGCTCCAATTTTAGCTTCAGTTTTGGTTTCATCTCAGCTTCAGCAGCTGACAGCTGCGTGGAACGATTCAGAATCAGATTCACATGATTCGTGCAAACTTATTTGAATGATTCCCCTTCGACTTTGCCCCACAAATTCGGACTCAACGCATACATACACATACACATATGTATTCATCTACTTAAACATTAAATTCTAAAAACAAAAAAAAATTATAGAAAAAAATTAATTAACAAATTAAAAAACTTCTTATAAAAATTATATAAATAAACGAAATTGAAAAATAATTATTTATTGGAATCATATCGAAAAATTCGATATATATGTATGTTAAGCAGTTATGGTAACTTGATTTTACATTAATTTGCATAAAATTTGTTAACAAACTTTTGCCATTAATTAATGCTAAATTTAAAAAAAAAAAAAAAGAAAAAAACTTTTAGCAATTATTTATGCTAAATTTAAAGAAAGGAAACCCAATTGACAGACGAACGGACAGAGAAAAAAATAGAGATAACATATATTTACCATATACATACATACATGCTGTATATGCATTTCGAAAACAACAAAAATTAATAACAATAATTAAAATTGCAAATGGTTTGTTATTTTGTGGCATGAAACATTTTGTGACAATATAAAAACAATTAACAAAAGATATATAAATAAATTAATGAATTAATTAATTTTGTAAATGTGTGAGTGTGAGTGTGTGTGTGTGTGTGTAATGTCTGTCCGATCAGTTAGTTCTATTAGCCATTTATGAGATCCTTTCATCAGCATGCAGCAAATGACCTTGCGTAATGCCGCACAGCAGCAACAGCAGCAACAGCAGCAACATCAAATGACACAACAACAACATTAACAACAGCCGCAACAACAACAACGGCAGCAACAACAACATCTCACACACAAATGCCGAATCGTTAAAAAAAAGAGGAAAATAAACAAGAAATGAAAAAAATGAAGAAGTTCTCAGGTAACCAATGGATTGGTTCAAGTTAGTGATTGCAGAGTTTAATAGCCGCATTATTAAAGCCAAACAGATCCATGCAAAAACCATAAAAAAAACAAGCAAAACAACAACAACAACAAGACAAGACACAAACAAAAATAAAATAAAAAAGAAACAACAAAGAATAAAAGAAAAGAAAAGCGAACCTTTAGTTACAACCCAAGCCCCAGAACACACAGCGCCGTCTTTGAGATGTGAATTTGCTGGAGGAGGAGGAGGAGGAGAGAGGAGGGGCAGCTTACAATGCTCGTAGTTTCGGATGCTGCTGCATCGACACCGTTGGCCGTTGCAAGTTCCAGTTATGCTCAGCCGCCGCTTGCATAACGGGGCGGAAGGGGACAAAAACAAAATGTTGGGCTGGGCAGCAGCCAGAGTAGGAGCCAGAGCTGGAGCAGGAGCAGGAGTAGGAGCCGGAGCAGGAGCTGCATAAAGCAGTTATAACTTCAACATTAATGCGCCTCCAAGTTAATGAATATTGTGTTTCATAGCCTGCCGCAGAAGTCGCTGCCTTTTACAGCTTCCGAGTGGAATCCGTTTTGGGCCAACTGAATGTAAGTCGAATAGAAGCTAAAGCTAACTACAATACACATACACACACACACACACACACACACACACGTACAAATGTTTGTATGTATGTACATACAGAACTAGCAATTCCAACGTGTCTTACTACGCGTTAAAGATACATATTTAGTTTTTCCCCTCCCCCCCCCCCTCCTTACACAAAATTTTGGTAAATAAATAGAAATGAAAAACAATAACAAATATTTTCCAAAATGCCTAAACATTAACATTATAAGTAATTGTTTTAAATGTTCAAAATTGAAATTTTAAAAAATAAATATTTCACTTGATCTTAAAGTTTAATTCATTTTTTTGACAAATAAATAGCTTGATTTTTTTCAAAATCTTCTTGATCAAAATCCAAAGAACACTTTTAAAAATTATTGAAAATAAATAAAATCTATTAATAATAGAACAAATGGATTTTATTTCAAAATTAAGATAAACCTAAACGAAAATTGTTGGAAAAAACTTTTTAAAATTGGAATCAAGCGACGATTACCAATCGCCAGTCAGGTTAACTTACACGTGAAGACATGTCTTTAGATTTGGATGTATGTGTATATGTGCCTGTGTGTGTGTGTGTGTGTGTGTGTGTGTGTGTGTGTGTGTAGTTATAGTTGCATCGAATGGGGAAGGTCGTGCACGCCATCAACAGATCACCACCACACGACACACTTACAAGTACTCATACTCATAGCTTAGATACTCATAGTTGTACTCGTATTCGTACTCAGACTCATACTCATACTCACACTCATACTCATACTCATACTCATAGTCGGTTCAAGCGCCGTCTATGCTCCGTTCAAGTCACAGCCAACTCAACTCATATTGCCAACAAATTCACACTTAAAAAAAAATCGTATATTTACCTTTAATCTGTATTGAATTTAAAAATAAAAAAGAAAAATATTCAAACATTTTTTTTTTTTTTTGGGTAAAGTGTTTTAAAAAATATATATGTATGTATGTGTGTATATATACATGTATATAGTATTTCCGTAAGTTGAAGAACGTATGTACATACTGTGTAGTTAAAACACATTAGTTTAAAAAAAAAGAATAAATTAAAAAAAAGGAATATATTTTCGAAATGAAATATTTCATTCTTTCCCTTTTTAAAATGAATAAAAATAAGAAAAATCGAACTAAATAGAAAATATAATTGTAAAAATTAAAAAAGTTTGGAAAAAAAATCAACAAAAAAAATATATTTCTTATTTATATAAAAATATTTATTTATACTTCAATATTATTAATTTGTTGCTTTTTTTGTTCTTTGTTTTTTATTTTTGTGAGTGCATTTTCTGTTCCGGCTTCAGATCACAGGTTGAGCTTGATCTTGTGCTGGAGCAGGAGCAGAAGCTAAAGTTGGAGATGGAGATGGAGCTGGAGCTGGAGCTTCAGTTGCAGTTTCGGATTCGGCATCGACATCGACTTCGACATTGGCATCGGCTTCTGCCACAAGCGCAACGGCAGCTTGCAACCAACCATCATGGAGGAGAGCAAGTGTAGGCGTAATTGTTTTATGTTGTGCGCTTCGCTACGCAGTGGATGGGACGCATGAGCGGGATCTGTTGTTATTGGTATCGAAGTCTTTGGCTCTGGCTCTGACTTTGGCTCTGGCTCAGTCTTAGGCTTAGGCTTTTCGGTTCCAGGGCAGTTGAAGTTCAAGTTGAAGCTGTAGCTGAAGCTGTAGCTGTAGCTGAAGTTGGAGCACGAGTGCAATATCAAATGCAGCCAAAGGAGTTGGGAATTGGGATTGTGGCTTTCTACTTAGTGCTGGGGCTTGTGAGGTTCCAGAAGCAGCATGCCTTTTAAATTGGCCGACCGTACCGCCTACCTGGCTGGCAAAGAGGCTACCCAATAAGCTGCCACAAATGGTTGCAACCTTGCACCGTTGCACTTGACTTGCGCCGACAGAGGCTGCAACAGCAACAACAACAAACATAAAAAAAAAGAAACAAAAACAAAGACAAAGACAGCGAGCCAAACAAGAGACTCAATTGCGATGAGCGTATTTTCAATTTTATGCTAATTAGTTTGGATTTGCCGAGTCTCTTCCAACTGCAATATTTTCCTCCTTTCCTCCACAAGGAGATGGGGGCCTTCTCCAGGGCTTCAATTGTGAACGTCTAGAATGTCTTAACGTGGCTTAAATGAATGAATGAATTAGAAGGAGAAAAAAAGAAACACGACAAATAAAAAATAAAAGAAATAACCCGTCGAGCATTGCCACTTCAATTTGACTAATTATTGTGCAAAAAAAAAATTATTTAAAATTGATCCATCTTGAATCGGTAATTCATAAAATAATTGTAATATTATATTGTAGTTTCGAAACAAAGCCAAAGCATTATTTTTTATTTTCTGGACAATTTATTTTTAATGGACCTATCGGCTTAATTTTTTTTTTCAAAATCTAAGCACATAAATTTGATATTTATTTATTCCTAAAAATAAAAAATAAATTACTAAATATATATGCATATTACTCTGACTGATGGCTGATTGATGGAAGTGAACACGTTTTTTTTTGTTTTTGTATTTATTGTCAAACAGTCGTCAGAATTCAAAATTAAAGTTTAATTAAAAATATTTAAAGAATATTATACATTAAGAATAAAATAATTTAAGATTAAATTTAAATATAAAGTATTATATATAAATTCGAAAAGTAAATTTAAAATAAATAAATAATATTTGGGAATAAAAAGCAAAGTCAGCCCATGATAAGTTCAATCAGAAAATGGAAAAGATTTTTTAAAATATCACACTTTCATTCTGATATTTCATATTAAAGTAAAAATAATCAGAAATCAATGTAAGTATATATAAATAATTTATAATTTATTATACCATATAATTTCAGATACTTGCAGTTAAAATAATAGAAAAATATTTTCTATAAATATTGTTGTTGTTATATAATATTTTAAATTTTGATACTTCCAATATTGAAGTATTTAATATTTCATTTCGGGATATAGGGACATGTTGGATATTTTGCATACTTTGAGATACATTTCTCAGGCGGCGGGTTGTTGTTGTTGTTGTTGTTGTTGTATTGATATTCATATGAGAACGCCTTGAGGCTATAATTTGGCCCAGGGCATAAAGTCGTGTATTAGCCTTGAGGCACTAGGCCATCCATGTTCGTGAACATGGCCAAGTAATCAACGGCGAGTGTGTGTTGGCCAACACAATGCGTGCAAAATTTGAATTTCACATTGTGAATCGTTCAATCGTTCAACCGTTCAAGCATTCAATCGTGGTGGTGGTCATCGGTTTTGGGTTCTCATCAACTTCTGTGGCCGCTTAATTCATGGGCTTAAGTTACGGTACTCGAATTGGGATTTTCGATACCGGGATCTGCCCACTTTATGCTAGTCGATCGTTTAAGTGCCGGCGCATCTCAAGCTCACCCCATCCCATCCCATCGCATCTTATCCCAACCCAACCCAACCCAACCCGAACCAACCCATCTCAACCCAACCCATCTCATCCCGAGCTCAACTTAACCCATCCCCAAAGCCCATATGCATATCCGTATATGCCAATATGCTGGTCAGATTCAGGAGTCAAAAGAAGTTCTGTCCCGTCTGCGGCTCTCGATACATTGATACTGTATGTACATGTATGTTAAAATAATTGGTCATACCATACCCATACATATGCATATGTGTATGTATATACCAATTGCAATGGGGCCCCCAATTTGAGTGATAATGATTATGCGTTCCAGCATACTATATTCCCATATTCTCTGAGTTTTTAGTTTTGCAGTTTTCAGTTTTCAGTTCTCAGTTCTCAGTTAGATCAAGCTGAAACCTCAAGTCAATGCTGCTGATGTGTATGTTAATGTTAATGTTATGTGCCATGGTGTGCTGTGCTGTGGCATGTTGTGCTGTGGCATGGTGTTATTGTGATTTGTGGTTAGTTGCAGCTTCTGTGCTACGTTTAAGCCATTGAAGCTGTCAGGTCTACGTTTGACTTAAAGGCTCATTACCTTAAAAAAAACAAAACAAAACAAAACCAAAAACAACAACAACAACAAAAACAAAAAATGCAAAATACGAAGAAAAAAAAACCAAAACAAAAGAGAGTATCGTTAAATCTTTGCCAATCTGTGGGAAAATTTGCTTGTCCATAATTTTCATTGGGTTCAATTAAAGTTGCAGTTGCTTTGGGCCTTGGCAGTAGCACAATATGGGCAATATTCACAGGAAATTTCGGAAATTCATGTTATTCATTCCAACAGCCATAACGAAACGCACCGAAAACTAAACAATAATTAATAATAAACTTTTCATTTCTAATTAAATCATAATGAGTTCTATCAATCCTTTGCCCTTAGGGAATATTCAGTGCAAAAAAAAAACAAAAAAAAAAACTACACTGCACAACATACAATTTGTTATTGAAAAAATTATGCTTAACTTTTATTTTTAAATTTATGTATAATCTTTTTCAACTTTATTCAATTCATTTTAAAAATATTTGCTTTAATTTTTCTACTTAAAAAGAGACTACTTAAGAATCAATCAATCAATAATCAATCAGGTTATTCATAAATTTCTATTTATTTATAAAAAACCAACAATTTAAAAATAATTGCATACGCTGTTCTGTTTTAGTTAATACATAATAATATATTACAATAAAAAAATTTTAAAAAAAAATTACTAAACATATATTTGATTCAGTTTTCCCAGACACAAACCAATTGTTTATCTTGAGAGCTGTCATGCGAAATTATGCATACGTAATTAAATATTTCTATTAACAATATACATATATTTAGAATAATTTAATTATATTATTTTATTTAATAATTTTATATTAGGAATCTGTCGACAATATGCTATAAACAGAGTATATCGAGAAATAATCCAATACAAATAAGATGCTCTAAGCAAAGATGCGAACCAATTGTTTAAATTCAAAGCTGCATCGTTAGCATAAGCATGCACCGCATTACCGGCGCCATCTGTTGTAAAGTATATTAAATGCAATATTTGTTTTTTGTTTAGCCAATTGATAAACCGCGCGAAAACTTATCTATTAGCAAAGACAACATCTTTGACACTCATTGAACGAAAGGTACTCACTCAACGTGCAAACATTGAACAAACGAAATTCAACGAAATGTTAAATAACATAATTTTTCAAATTGAGTGATTTTTTTGGCTTTTTTGGCTGCATATTAGAAATTAATTGTTTTTTCTTGTTATTTTTTTTAATTTTAATTTAGTTAAAATTTTACTATTTTAACTGTTCCCAGGCAATTTTATTGGGATAACGGAAAAGACGAAAGAGAAGAAGAAGAAAATGTTTAGAAACAATGTTGAGCAACAATGCTGAGAGCTGTTGTCAATACCAATGTTAAATTAACAGCACAAAACACATTCAAAATACATGCGACTTTCGTGGTGAGCGGACGTGTGTGCTTAGCTGGAGGAAAATTTTTTTGAATCGGTTTTTTGGATTTTTTTACTGTTGTTGTTGGTTTTGTTTTGTTGTTGTTGTTGTTGTTTTTTTCAAACAAGAAATGTACTCAACTACACTAAGTACATGCTAAGTGCGCGTTGTAGATTGTACTTATTGTTGTTGTTGTTGTTGTTGTTGTTGTTGTTTTGGTAATTGCCATAAACACACACACACACACACACACGCATACTAATAACCAAATGCACATCGATTCATATGTGTGTGTGAAGTGATCATGAGTCGGTAACGTTGCGCGCGCTCGTTCGTCCGTTCGTTCGGTTCGTATCTGTGAATAATAAGTTTGTTTGTATCAATCAAGCAAGCAATTGGAACTGTATTTGTGCCTATACGAACTACGCTACGTATACTATTTGTTACGGTAATAATAATTTATATTGTACATTGTTTTTATTTTCCCTCTCTGTCTTCCCGCCTCAACCACTATTGTTCATATTGTTATTAAAAATTGACAAAAAGACACGCCAAATTAACAACACAGCCCATCCATACGTGCTGCCCCATGTGTGTGCATGTGTATATATTGTGTCAGTGTATGTGTGCGTGTCTGTTGTGTGTGCTGTTCTGTGTGTATCTGTGTGTTAGCGTAAATGTATCTGTATTTGAGTGTGTGCATCCGTAGCTGTGAGTGACTGTGCTTAAGCAAGAGTTTGAACGAGACCAAGTTGGATGTTCTTATTGGATTGTTGTTGTTGTTGTTGTTGTTGCTGCTGCTGCTGCTGCTATTGTTGTTGCCGGTGAATGAACCCAACCGAAAACGCCAAACGCACAACAAACATACGCAACGTTCATGTATGTGTGTGTGTGTGTCAGTATATGTGTGTATATGGGTGTTTGCATGTAACCACAAAATGGTGGTAGGAAGGTAAGAGAAGATGCATTAAACATTTTATTGTTGTTTCATTTTTGTTGTTGTTTTTTTTTATTTTTTTTTTTTGTTTTTGACTCGAATTATTAACCCAACTGTGCACAAGAGCATAAAGTCTCAACAGAAGCAACAACAACAACAACAACAACAGCAACAGCAAGCAAACAAACAATTAAAGAAACAATAACAATTATGAAAGTTGCAATCGACTTTAAGATACCCTATACACAACTGTAATTGATGATGACAATTGTTTCGAAATTTGTTAATAAATTTTTATAACATTTGCAATATTTATTTTTATTATTATTTTTTTTATAATTATTATTCTTATTTACCTAATTTTATTTTGTATTTTTGAATTATCGATCCAATTTAGTTTTAGTTGTAAAATTAAAATTATTTTTCTCATTGATTGATAACAAATTTAATTATTTCTCTGTATGTATGTGTGTGCATGTTTCTATGTATGTATTAGTAAAAGTATCTCCTGTTTGTCTGTTTCATACGTATGTACCATACGTTGTATTTACCTTCTTTATCCACCATCAAAGGGTACAGGGTATTAGAGGTGAAACAAGAAACAGCAAAATGAGCAAAAGCGTCCGCCGTTTTGTTAAATGTTTCTTCGTTGTTGTTGTTGCTTTCGTTATTCCCCAACATTTTTCACATTTGCTTTTTATTGTTGTTTTGTGCCTAAAATTGCCCTAAAGTAATATACGAGTATGTAAGCTGACGCCTGAAGTTTTGTTATTTGTTGCCTGGCGCAACGTTCAAATGATCTGATTGGAATACACACGCACGCACACACACATACGCACGCACGCACGCACACATCCGCACACACTCACACACGCAAAGAATACTTTTTTTTCTCTAATATAATTGTTAATTGTTATCTTATCAGAATGCTTTAATCTTTTGCAATCTGTTGCCTGCCTGCCATTTGGCAAGAATTACAAAAAAGAAATCAACAAACTCTTAACGCATCGACGCCAATATACCCTTTAATTTTATATATATATATATATATTATATAATTGTTTTAATTTGTTTAACTTACAACAAGAAATGTTCATATTTTATTTAGCTTATTTCATTTGATTGAATTGTTTTTCAAAGGAAATTGAACTTTAATCTCTGGATATAACTAAATTTAAAAAATTATCATTTAATTAAATTCTTTGTTTATTAATTCCTGATTTTGGCTAGAGAATTAAACGCATTTTACGTTTAATAAAATTTATACAAAAATTGCTTTAAATCATCCGTTCAATTTCTTTGATCACAAAAATATACAATAAGAAACTTGAGAAGATCAAAGAAATAGTAAAATAATAATTCTAGTAATAATAATAATAATAATAATAATAATTATAATAATAATACTAATAATAATAATAATAATAATTATTATTATTATTATTATTATAATAATAATAATAATAATTATAATAATAATACTAATAATAATAATACTAATAATAATAATAATAATAATAATAATAATAATAATAATCAGAAAAGCAAACAAACAAACGAAAAGTCGACTGCAACAGCTGCATATGAAATGAACTGACTAATTACCTAGGCAAACACACACACACACAAGCACAGACATGCATACAAAATTTACATACATTTAACACACACATACGTACGGACATACATTCATGCATGTACATCTCTTTATGTATGCGTGTGTGTGTGCAAAGCTTTTTTGCAAATTTTATTGCACGCCATGTGCATTACTCACAGACCTTCTTCTTATGCGTGCGTGCTCCATATCCGATATGCGATATCCGATATGCGATGACCGATAACCGATGACGGATACCGGTTTAAGGTCTTAAGGATTCGCTAACTTGATTCTTATAAAAAGAAAGGGGTGCGCCCAAAAAGCGTTTTGTCTCTTACTTCTCCTTTTTCGTATTCTCTTCTTCTTCTTCTTCTTCTGTTGTTGTTGTTTTCGTTTTTGTTAGAGTGTGTAGCAAGTTTTCTTTTGTTTTTGTTCTTCTTCTTGTTCATGTTCGTTTTGTTCAGTTGAAAGTTCAGATTATCGTGTCATATGTATGTATGTATATATGTATGTATGTATGCATGTATTGTACTATATGCATGAGAAATATGAACGCAGCTGTACTGAGGCAGCAGCAGACGGTAGCTTTAAGTACAATTAGGAGGCCACATTTAATTGGGAACTGAATACTTGAATACTTGAATACTTGAGTAGTTGACTAGTTGACTAGTTGAGTAGTTGATTGCTTGAATACTTGAATACTTGAATACTACGAATTGAAAT
Source organism: Mulgravea parasiatica (assembly GCA_037075045.1). Taxonomy (NCBI): domain Eukaryota; kingdom Metazoa; phylum Arthropoda; class Insecta; order Diptera; family Drosophilidae; genus Mulgravea; species Mulgravea parasiatica. The sequence goes on from JBAMCR010000049.1 coordinate 24,274, forward strand.
CGTTATCGCTGCTGCTATCACATTGTCAAGGTGAATCTGCTGTGTAATCTAAGTAGCGCACACGATGTATGTATGTATGTATGTATGTATGTATACATGTATGTATGTATGTACATATTTATGTATGTGAATAGATACATTCCGAGTCAGCCGAAAAGATATTGTGATTTATGGGCCAAAGTGGCGGCAGCCTTCAGCATTGGCATAAGCGCTGTATGCCTTATATAATTGTACGTACACATACATGCAAATACCATATACATACCCATACATGTATGTACTTATGTATTCATATTAGCATTTACATGCATACATATATGTATGTATATGATACATACACACATAAATATGACTAAAGGGTAAAAGCCGGCAAAAGTCACACACAGCGTTTTTGTATTTCTTCTTTTTTTTTTTGTTTTTAGTTTTTAATTTTTATTTTTGTTTAATTTTAATATTATATTTTATTTTTTCGTATTTCTCCATTGTTCAGGTTTTTGTTACTTCTCAAATCTTGCATAACTTTGTCGGTACACACGAAAACACAACAACAACAACAACAACAATAAATAAATAAATAAATGTAAAATTTGAAGTCATAAGCCAATGTGCGTACAGTCCGCACTCGCTAGGTTGAACGCGCTAACTAATAAAATATAAAAAATATTAAAACATATACAGAACAAAAATTTCAAAAATTGTTATAGTTATTGTTTTTGCCATCTTGAGAATACAACGTCATTTAAATATTTTGAAAAATTTTAAAGTGAAAGTCAAAAAGATACATTTTTCGAAAATTCCCATCATTAATTTTAAATTCCGAATCGTATTTTTAAAGTTAATTGTAAATAATTTTAAAAACAAAATAATAAATAAATAAATGAAAAGAAAACAAACTTCTTGACATTTTGTAAATATTCATTTGAATGAGTGACTGACAAGTGATTGAAGTACTCATTATAATTACAATAATTTTGTAAATTTTAAATTTTTTGTTTTTTGTTTTTGTAATTATGACAATTTCAGATGAACATTGTTTTTTTTTTCATTAAGTCACAAGATGTGAATTAAAAAATAATACAAATGCTCAGAAATATTTATTGCATTTTTTTTTATTTACTTTTGTTTTTGTTTATTTTTACCCGAAATGCTTAAAATATTTTATATATTATCGAAATATTTATATACATACTTAAAATAATAAAAGTTGTTTATTTTATCGAGTCTGCCATGTTCATACATACATATGTATGTGTTGGCGTATGTACATATGTAAATGTGTATATACATATACATATATGTATGTATATATCTGTATGTGTATGTATATTGCTGCCATATTCGTTGATTGCATGATTTAGTGCATGGGCGGCAGCTGTAATCGTCAATAATCGTTTAAGCCGGGCGCCCCTAGAATGCTACTGAAATGCTATGCGCACCATATACATATATACATGTATATATACATATGCACACATATATACATATGTATAATTGTGTGTATGTATGTATATATATTGTATTTTAAAAAATATATTATTGGAAACAAAAAACAATATGCACATACATAAATATGGTATATATGTACATACATAAGTGCATACAGATGTATTGCATATGTACACGTGTACATGCCTACATAACATACATATGTATAAATATATGTATGTACATATATATGTATGTATGTTTGTTTGTTTTTAAATATTGTCAATACGATATAATTTTGCTTTGTGCAAGCATCTGTGTAATTGAAATTGGCAACTTTGATATGCAATTGCTCAATGCGCATACATATACATGCATACATATGTAAATGTAAATGTCTATATGTATATGTACATACATTCATACATACATATGTATGTGTACATATACTATTAGCCATAAAGCTGGGTTAGTAGTTCACCTGTTGATTGCATAGACAGACGCGACCGCACAGTGAGTGAAAATTGATATGTACATACACGTACACGTACACACATATACACATACACAAATTTGCTGAGTTATCAGTTTAACGGCTATTTTGTAATTGCAATTGCACAATCTATGGGCACAAAACCACACAGATACAGATACAGATACAGATACAGATACAGATACAGATACATTTGAGCATATATAGTATAAAAAAATCAAGTAAATATCTTAACATTTATATTGTTTGTTTAGATCCTTAAATCCTTAATATATACATACATGCGTATGTACATATGTGTGTAGGTATGTATGTGTGTATGTATGTATATTTGTATGTGTCGCTGTGTTAGTTTTTATTGAACAACAATGTTAACAATCTTAGCCATATTATTAGGCTAATTGCTGATGACGTCACGAAAAGATACTTAATTAACTTTCATAGAGATATGTATATGTATATGTATATGCATATGTATGTACATATGGACGATCTGACTTAATGCCAGCTAATCACTAAAGCAGCTCCATTTATGGTGCTGATGGCCATTAAATCAATCAATATCTCAATAAACAGACAGCTACTTCAATACACTCGCACATATGTACATACATGTGTATGTACAAATACATACATTTACAGTTGGCCATCAAATCGAAGACGTCTCGAGACGTCATCACTTCAACGTGGCCTATGACATTGTCACGAAACTCTCAAAGTCGCCACTGAGGCGATAAATATTCGATTTTTATAGTTAGTCAAGCACAGTGGTTGGAAAGATCAACTCCAATAGCAAATAAATATAAAAAAAAAAAAATAAATACACGTGTTTTTTTTCTATTTTTATTGTAATTTTTGTTATTGCAAAATATGATTTCATTCACAAATGCATTTGCAATTGCGTTTCCAAACAGTTTCGTATTACTTTTGGCAATTGATGATGAATAATAAATAATCGAATCAATTGCATTCACAGTCGATTCATAACTTCAACGATTCGAATTGCATTTGCAACTTGCGGCTGATGACGCCAGCGAGTCTCTACTGTAGGCATTTATGTATGGTATGGGTCAATCGACGGGGCCATATACGAGTATGAATACATACGAATATTGTGGGGCGGCATTAGCTTTTAACAATTAATCGATTCACAAATACGCATAATTTTATTCAAACTTTAAATACGATGAATCAAGAATCAAAAATTGAGGTATTGAGCAATTGAGAAATTGCCATCAAATCGCAGCAATTGATTGAGAAGGAATTACGATTTATTTTTTTTATTTTCGATATATTAAAAAGGTCAGTTAAATTCAAATACCAGAGATGACACAATGTCATGAGTTATTAACGATTTATTCGCCTCACTGCACAGATTTTCCAAATGGATTTCAGATGTTTGGGGGGAGGGTGGGTGGAGCGAGGGGCACGGGGAGTTTTGGGAGCTCTGGACATGTGCATATCATTATGAATCGGAAGAAAACAAAGAACAGAGTAATTATCATTGAATAATTACAATTTACATACATTTGTATGTATACGTATGCGTAAATGTGTGTATGTATGTGTGTCTTGAAAGTTGCTGTACGCATAAAAAAAAAAACAAAATAAAACAAACAAACAAACAAACACTTGAGCCGGCTGATCGCATTTAGTACGCGAGTAGAGATCAAATAAAATGTGTATAGCCCCAGCACAGAGAGACAATGATGATACAGATACAGATACAGATACATTCAACAAAAATGAACACAAACACAAATATAACTATAAATACAGATACAGATACATTTAGTAGCAGTAATTGTGTTCGTCTCTCCGAATATTGCGCAATTTCTTGTGCGTGCTTACTACGTACTTAAAGATACACATGCGTAGATAGATTTTATACATACACATACAAGCATACATATACATGTGTAGATACACATCCGTATGTGTAGTACGTACTTTAAACAATAAGAGCTCTTTTTTATTTTTCTTTCTTTTTGTTGTTGTTGTTGTTGTTGTTTTTTAATGATTTTTGTTTTTTTGTGTTAGCCAACTCCAATTTCAATTTAAATTCCAATTTCAACTTCAATTCCTCATTCGTTTTAGCCCATAACTTGGCAACTCGGCAACTCGGCAACTCTTCAACAATTTCAATTTGAATTCAAGTCACGAGGGGACGATCGCAAAACTGAAATTCTGACATTTACTTCTTCAACTTGGGCACCGGTTTTAATCGCAGTCGCAGTCGCAGTCGCAGTAATAATGCTCGAGATACTTATTACAAGTGCCTCAGATTGCTTGGAATTGCTTTTGCTTTTGCTTGTGCTTGTGCTTAACTTCTTCTTTTTATTTGTATGTGTGTGTGTTTTTAATGCTTTTTCTAACTAAAAGCTAACCTAGAGTCAAACCATGGCTATGGCCATCGTAAATCCCAGCCAGATACGAGTATGCGATGCTTTATGGGATCAGAGCAACAGCGGCGGCGAGTAATCGTAGCCCAACACCAAGCACAACTACAATAAATAGTACGAGTATTGTAACTAACTTTTCAAATTTCAAATTTGTGGGAAAGAAACTGGTTTCTGGTTTGTTAATGCGACGCGACGCGACGCTTGGCTCAAACCATAAGTTCATTTCGCAGCAATTTCTCAAAGGCAATGCGGAAAGAAGACTTACGATCCACACCATTTGATACATAACTAATTATACCCTATGCTGTATGTAATGAAGTCTAGCCCAAAAGCACAGCGAAACATAAACATAAAAAAAAGAAACATTAAACAAAAAGGTATATATATGTATATATACCATATACCATATACCATATACTCGCATCAGATAGCGCTGTTGGAAGCAAACAACTTTGTACTTTCATAATTTTGAATAGTTGTCTTATATTGTTTACTGATCAGATCAAATTGGTCTGTTCATGTGTTTCTTTTTTTTTCATTCACAATTCAAATGTTTGACCCACATACATACATGCACATACGTATGTATACGTATGTATGTATGTGCCTAGTGCAGGGTATCTTGTATTCGATTGTCTTTTGCAATAAACAACAAAAAAACAAAAAATGCATCATCATGTATCGCTTAATCCAAACGGGATTTGTCATAATACAAAAAAGTTTAAAAAAAAAATCAAAAACAAAAACAAAAATTTAAAAAAAAATCTTTCGTTGGCATAACGAAGATTACATACCCTTTCAATATGTTTTATGAAATTAATTTAAAAAAAAAATATATATATATATATATATATATACATATATATTGTAAGTCGGGAATTAAGAAATGTAATCATATTGCAAAAAATAAACTGATCGATCAGCCAAATATATTTGGACAGTATTTCAATTGCCTTTTGCACGTGTAAGCCCATATGTATGTGTATGTGTATGTGTGTTTGTATGTGTATGTGTATGTATTCACATAATTGGTGATCGGCAGCTTTATGGCTGAAGTTTATGCCTAGCCCCTGGGAGTTTATCGCCAGCTTCCCATATCCAATCAGCTTGCAAATGAAATTGCCAAGTTATCATAGATACAAATGTTGTATCTGTTTGTTGCTTGTTTTTTTTCTTTTGGTGGGGAGGGGGGGTAGAATTAGTTGGGGAGGGGGGGGGGGGCATGTGTTTGCCTTTATTGAGGTCGATTGTTCATTTATCGTCAATGTCAGTCATCAGTTGGGCTGTTTGGCGCGTGGTTTGTTGTTTTTACACATTCCCTTGCGCGTATTTTGTTTACTTTTAGTTCGTGTTTCTTCTTCTCTTCTCCTTCTCCTTCTCCTTTTTCTTTTTTATTTCCATTTTTTTTCCACTCGTGTGTTTTTTTGTTGTTATTAATTTTTACATGCTGAAGAAGTAGCACACGTCGCAACGTTGCTGGGAGTGCTGATAGCCAATTGCTCCTGCAATCTAACATACACATACACATACACATGTGTGTATGTATGCATGTATGTTAGGTGTTTCATAACTCAGAGCAGCTGGAGTTTCTGGCCATTTGTAATGCATATAAGCACGTAATTGCCTCTAAGCACATACGCTCACACGCACAGATACAAAGTTTATACATACAAAAAAAAAAAGGCGCATTGCCAGACTTCCAGACAATCGATTTTAAATCTGTCTACGCCTTAAAATGGATTTTACATTCTTATCAACATCCACTCAAGTTTTTCCCATTTTCTTTTTTTTTTATTGGTCTTCTATTTCTTGACTTTTCTTTTATTTTTTGGCAGGCGAATGTCCTGAAATCACAGCATTTTTATTATCGCATTAGCGATATATAATATCTATATCTAAGTGCATAAATCTAAATGTATCTATGCCCAGACAATGCGTGTGTATGTGCGCATATGCATGTGTATGTTGGTGTATGTTTGTGTGCATGTGCATGTGCATGTGCATGTGTATCTGCAAGATGGCGCATAAATCTTCTCCAAACTCTTTTGTGTGACAACCCATTGACTTTATGGCGCCGTCTTATGCGCCAAAAATCTCCAACAAACAACAACAAACAACACCAAACAACACATTAACACACACACACACACCAACACACACACACTTGCACACACACAAAAGCACACTAAATCATTTGTTCAAAAGAAAATACGCTAAAAATCGTTTAAAAAGCAAAACTTGAAAAGATTTTGGCATCAACAAAATTATACTTAAGAGCTGCTTGTTACCAACAAAAAAAAAAAAAAAAACAAAAAGGAACACAAAAAACTTGAAACTTAAATGAGGTATACTAGCCTAGAATATGCCCTATAAAAAAAAAATATTGTTCCTTTTGTTTAAAATTTGAAACAAATGCGCAAATTGGCTGAATCATTTTGTGCCTTTGTTTCTGCCTTTGTGTTTTTGCATTACAATGGAATGAATATATACATACATGCATATACATACATACGTATAATATATACATACAAGTACATAGTGTATTTTTTTTAAGTCTCCCTAGCATATTTTTTTATCTCTACCCTAATTAAAAATTCTGTAATAGTTTATTTTTATTTGTTTTTATTCTTCATTCTATCTATATATAATATTTAATGTATACCCTTTTTTCCATATATTTAATATAGGGTATATACATACATATTGTACAAAAAAAAATTAAAAGTAATAATAAGAATATTAATGATTTATTGTGTTAATTATAACAATGGGAACTCAATTTATAAGCTCTTACATGGAGAAGCCAAATTTCTATGGAAATAGCTCTAAAAATCCATCTCCCGTTGTTTTCGTCTTGCTCTTGTTATCGCTCTCACCTTGACGGGAGCCGAAGCAGAGCCGAAACAGTGCCGAAGCAGAGCCGAAGCCGATCAACAAAAAAAAGCATTTGCTCTGCTCTGATCGCAGTTTCAACCAAATGTAAATGTTAACCAAAATGTAAATGTAAATGTAAATGTTATTGTAATGTGGATGTCGCTAAAGAAATCTATAAAAAAAATTAAAAAATATATTTATGCAAAAAGTATTATAATTCGAATACTCTGCTCTACTTTATACCAACAAATATCATTATTACATGAGCAAAACAATGGATGGAATTATTTCTTCAAGTTTGAGAATTCTTTTTTTTTTGGAGCAATTACCACTTCACATGCTTTAAAAATAATTCTTTTGTTTTTTAATTTTTGTGCTTTGTTCGCTTTTGTTGTTTCTTCCCGGAAATTGAGGTACATGAAACGTATTGTAAGCAATTTTGGGTGTATGTATGTATATGTATATGTATATGTATGTGATATGTATGCATATCATATTGTTTTGTGATGTATTCCCCGACATACATACATACGCTTCAAAACCAAAAGAAATTTTCAAAAAGCATTTTTAAGTGTAGTTCTAAACCGGCTACCCCCCTGCCCCCCCCCCCTCCCAACACAAAAAAAAAGAAAATAAAATAGAAAAACACTTTCGCCTACGGTTTATTTTTATTTTTATTTTTATTTATTTTCACATTTTCGGGGGATGTTAGTTAATAGAAATTGTGCAGGGGTGGATTGGTATGTACATACATGCATAGTATGCACGCTGTAGTTAGGGTGGTGTATATGGTGTATATTGCATTGCATGGTATTGTATGTTGACTCCCACCCCCTTACACGTACATACATACATACATACATTCATACACTTTCTTTAACTAAAGCGAAAAATTAACTGAAGAGGGTGGCATTTTTATGTGATTTCACATGGTTTTTGTTTTTCGACTTTTGTTATACTATAGCAGATACATACAAGCAAACACACACAATATACATACACATAAATGCATTTGTATGTGTATTCACACAGATAGATAGAAAGATATATTCACGCAAAGCTAGCCAAAACATTTGAAACACCTGTCCATGTGCAATCGAATAGATAGCAACAAATGTACAATATACGGTATATACATACATACATACATACATACATATTTATATATATATAATTTTTTATTTTCTATTTATCTATATATATACATACATACATACATACATACATACATGGATATATTAATTAAATGCGAATATTAACATATTTGCATTGCGGCAAATCTAATGCCTTTTATGCATACAAAATTTACATGATTTTTCTTTGGTTTTTTTTTTTTGTTGGTTGTTGGTTGTTTTTTTTTTTGATTTGTTGTTATTTCTTATTTGTTGTTGCAAATTTCATTTACAATCGAATGGCGTTTTCATCAGCCACACACTAAATGGAGGTAAGAAAATGTATCAAGGTGCACTAGATGGTTAGTGAATGCGCTCAAAGTCGGTCAGAAATGCATGCAAATTGGATGCAAAACATTTGGAAAATGCTTTAAACCGGTTAATAATATATACAATATACCTTCTATATAAATACACCATGGCCATAGACTATATATTATATGGTATATAGTATATCATATAGTATCTGAATAACATCCGCCATAAAAGGGTTGAACGCTTCGCAGTCATAAGTACAACCAACAATTATCAACAATTGGTGAAAGAATATTGATTTCATTATATATGTCACATACGTATGTATGTATATGTACAATGCATATGTATGTATATGCATATGAATAGAAATTTTTGCATTTGTCTAACCATATGCGCATTTCATTACCGCACTGAAGGTAGAGCAAAAAGATTAGTTATCAACTGACCCAAATAGTATGTATGTAACATATGTGTATATACAATGTATATTGCACACTATTCATAGCCAAAGGGGAAGGCACAGCATATGTTCAAACACATACATATGTACACGTGTATACATATGCATGCGTATGGCACTCAGAGGTATCTGTATTGAGTTCATTTCCATAAATGGGCCAACCGTAGGAAACGATATTCATTCAATCTGCAGCCTTACAGATGCGCCGTGTACGATGATGAGAAAAGCCCATTCAAAAAATAAAAACAAAAACAAAAGAAACAAAAAAAAAAGATCAAATTATTATTAATTTTAATGGTAATATTGATGATTTAATCGTTGTAATACCCTGTAAATGTTTAAATAAGAAATTATGAAATTGAATTCGACAAATAAAAAAAGTATCTGCAATCAATTTATCAATTTATCCATATGTTTGCGTATATATAACATATCTCTATACAAATAGTTATTATTGATTATATTTTCATTTAGATAAATTCTCTTTAACTATTTTATTTTATAGTTTGATTAAACTTTAATTTTAATTTATTATTATTTTATTAAACATCAAAAGATTTTAAAATGAAGCATTCCATAAAAATGTTTTAAACAATTTAAATAATGTATTACCTTATTAAATATATTCTTTTTTAAATATAGTATAATTCTTTATTTTTTTTTACTATAGTATAAATTTTGTTTAATAATTTTAAAACAAAACTAAAAAGAAAGATCAAAAATCACAAAAAAAAAACATTTGTTTTCCCAAATTGTTATGAACAATAAAATCTCCAACAACAATAAGTACGTGTAAATACCCACATGCATACATATGTATATGTATATGTATGTACCTTGTGTAATTTGGAAAATCTTCCAATATATATTGTAAATATATATCGAAAATATTTGAAATTTATGACCGTAATTAGCCCAATTCATCGAGCCCAATCGAAATTCTTACAAATAGTTTTACGTTCAGCCAATTTCTGTTCTAATGAACATTAATAATAATAATAAAAAAAAATAGTTTTAATGTATACGTTATGTAAATTAAATGATTTTGTTTTTGTTTATGTTATTTTTGTTGTTAATTTTCATAGCTCACTTTAAATTTTCAGAGAAAAAAAGCATGAATAATCAAAAATAATCAACCAGATGTGCTGGCCAATTTATTTGAGGTCAAATTCCTTTAAAGGCCAGCAAAAAAAAAATGAAATAATTTGAACTATTTCGTTTTTGAAATAATTAACTTTCTGAATAGCAACAACTATTCTAAATGCTAGCATATAGAATAATTAATTTAAATCATTTTTGTTCAATTACAGAAAATCAATTGCCAAACTCTTATTTTCCTTTGAATATTTTTGGGGTTTTTTCTTGAAACCGTTTGAAAAGGCGCCACATAAGCAGCATAAGGAAAATTATTTGCCAGTGAGTATAATAAATATTAATATTAGTTATTAATAATAAATTAATATTTATTAAATTTAAATTCTTTTTGTTTTTTATTTTCATTTATTTTTCTTTTTTTTTTCATTCGTATTTCTTTGCAGATTTCTTTGTGTGGTTAGCAGGCAATTATCCCAATGGTGGGCGGATATACCAAAGTGACTTCCAGCTTTCTTCCACTCCAAATCCCTTTGTATTCCCCCCTGCCCTTCCTTGTTGAAAGCTATAGCAAAACATGTCTGAGACGATCGCAAACGAAAGGAGCAGCACCAAAACAAACACAATTTGCACTATAAACGATATTCACGACATTCACGACATTCACGATATTCACGATAACCCTTCAAAGGATATTCATGATATTGTGGATAAAAAATTGGCAAAAAGCGGCATAATTACCGATTACATTGAGAACGAAACGCTTAAAATAATCGAACCGTTTGAAGAATCGCAACCCGAACCGATCGATCGATCCGATAAATCCGATAGATCCGATAATACGATCTATGCCGATAATGAGGCGGCTGATGAGAAGATTGGCCAAGACAAGGAACTTATCAAGGCGAAAAAGTGTGTCACATTCAATCCGAACGATGAGAAAATCCGTAAATTTACAACGGGCGAGCCGATCGTTGATCAACAGAATCCCTTCAAGAATGGTCACATAAGCAACGGCAGGGAGAAGAAGACGCCGCCGCCGGTGCCAACGAAGCGCTCCACATTAAGTATACGGAAGACGGTAACGCAACAGTTGCGTGAACGTGAACGGGAAAAGGAGAAGGAGCGCGACAGGGAAAGGGAGGAGAAGCAGCGGGAACAGCAAAAGAACGAGGCGAATTCGCGAAAAAAGAAAGAGAAAGAGAATGGCAATAAAGTGAACTTGGGTGCTGATGATTTTATAACCACTGAAGAAGTACTTAAACAATCGAAATATGTGAAGACATATATCAAGAATCCCGATCCGTATTTTGTCTATGATCCGACGGTGCTAGCTCGTCTAAAGTTTGAAGAGTTGCGTGACATTGCCGGCAAATTGCCAAAGCGAAAGCAAACATTGGCATCCTCGCAGGGTGGGAATCGTTTAAAGGATTCGCGAGCGCAGACGAAGCTTAATAATAATAATAAGAATCAAGAGGCTAACAAACCGAAGACGCCAACATTTAAAAAGTGCTCGAAGCCAAATTATCCAGAATTGGCCAATTTAAAAATACGAACCGGCGGAACGGATTCGCATGGTGATTACTTTAATCCCGCCGAGGTGACAAAAAATGCCAAAAAATTTGATGAACGCGTTAAAAAGCTGCAAATCAGCTCCGATGACGATTTGGATGATATTGATGGGCCATTAACCAAAAGTGAATCCAGCGACGAACTGAACCAACAGCAAAGTCCCGTCGAGTCGACGTCAGACGAGATCATAACGATGACATCCAAGCGACCGCCGCATCTGGGTCACGATGCCAAGGTGTCAACTTTTACGAACACCATCAGCTCCGATGAATTCCAGGCGTATTTGGATCGCAAGGGTCTCACGCTGATACCCAAGCGGGAGATGAGCAGCCCGGCGCCAACGATAACACCCAAAGCGACGCCGACACCGACGCCGACGCGTACAAGTACATTCCAAACGGCCGAGGAGCGAAGGCAACAGGTGGCCGAATCTCTGGCAGCGTTGCGCAAGAGCAACAGCAAGAAGCTATCGGTGCTGCAGCGTCTATCCAACAGTTTATTTGCGACAAGGCGCAAGACGACGCCCAAGGGCGCAATACCCTTGCCACGCACAGTCTATGGTGATGGCGATGACTATCGCCAGCACAATACAAATCCGGAGATGCGCCGCATCCTCCTTGACAATCAAACGAATGGCCAATTAAAGTCTCCCATGCCAGAGGATGCCGTCAGTCCACAACGTCCGCTTGTCAATGGCAAACCGAAGCCAAGCGTTCGGACGACTGTGCCCGTAAATGGCACCTGGAAGCCGCCGGCCGACAACAGGCTGGAGAATACACCGTTCCAACGGAACGTGGAACGCCAGAGCCTTATACCACGACGTGTGTCGCCGGAGGGCAATGTAAATCGATTCAATAGATCGGCATCCATGGATCGCAATCAGATCAAATTGAATAGCCAACGGAGCCTTAGTCGCCTGGAGAGCGTTGGCCAACGACGTTCCTTGGTTTCATGCGATGAGCGCATTAATTTGCCCATTGCCACATCGACGCCGGTCCGTAAGGCGTTGGACAATCAAAACCAAAACTTGGCCACCAGCCGGGATCAAAATGAATGGGAGCAGCTGCGTGCCATCAAAGAGGTAACGGATCGTCAGCTGTACAACAAGGTTCTCCAGCAACAGCAGCAGCAACAGCAGCAACAACAGCAACAGCAGCAGCAGCTACGCCAGCAACAGCTACAACAACAGAGCGAGGAGAACATTTATGAGCATCTGCATCCAAATCAGCTGATAAACGCCGCTCCCGCGCCGTACTTTGTACGCGGTTCCATGCAGCGCAACACCTTCTCCGGTGTCAGCGGACGCAATCGCCAGGTGATGATACTGGATGGCACGCCCATTGCGCCCGTATCCGGCCAGGTGGCAGCCAGGGCTGCACCCAATGCTGCAGCCAATCAACAGGTGTTGCTGCCGCCGCGCTGCCAAAGCGTTCTGGATGAGATGATCACGCCCAGCAACCAGCAGCAAATCACGCGACGTGGCTACGAGAGCGAAAATGAAACGCCCGTCATATTAAGGCGCAAGGATTCGAATCCTGTACGCCGTATCGGTGGACTGCTAACGCGTGAGGAGATTCTCGAAAAGGTGAAGGAGTTTTGCCGCAAATCCATAAGCCGCACACCGTTGCCCTCCATGAAGATGCAGCCCATCTATGAGCGGCACAATGGCAACAATGGCAACAACAACAACGGCGACAGTTGTGCAGACATTTCACCCGTATCATACGCGTCCGTTGAGACGCACAAGCGACCAGCATCACAGCTGAGTATCAGGCCACAGGTGCCGCTTCGCGTACAGAGTTTGCCACGTTCCAGTTTTATTCCAATCGGCGGTATACCCAATTCCGGATCGCCGATCTATGCGCATGTGAATAAACGGAATAGCATCATGTCCAACGATTCGGAGCAATATCTATCCAGTCAACAGTTGCCCGAACAGACGCTGCTAACTCTGACCCCAACCGAATATGTGCTCATCCAGACTGAGGATGGCCTACAGGCGGCCAAGCTGGTCGACTATCATCACAGCAATAGTCTCTATATGCAGCCCCAGTTGCTCCGCCCCACTGCCCAGGGCTATGCCCAGCAGCAACAGCAGCAACAGATCCAACAGCAACAACAGATCCAACAGCAGCAGCAGCAGCAGCAGAAACAGAAGCAGCAACTGCAACAATTGCAGCAAATGCAACAAATGCAACAATTGCAGCAGCTGCATAATGGCAGAGCGACGCCCCTTATATTGGATCGCAGTGCACATCATGGCAGTCAAATATATTGGACGCCACAGCATCAGCGGATGCAGCAGATACAACAGATACAGCAGATCCAGCAGATACAGCAGATCAATCTCAATCAGCTGTCGCTGCCAAAGAGTCCTAGACGGGCTGATGAACGCATTTACCCAGTTCCAGCGCCCCGACAACATATGCAGCAGAGCTACATTCTGGCCAATGGACAGCAATACGCAACGATTGTGCCAGCTCCTAGAAATGTAGGCCAGCCCAATAACAGACAGCAAATGGTTAGGAATGCATCCGATTGGGATTGCAGCTCCGAAGCTGGTGATGTCCGACGCATTATGGAGAAATCCTTATAAGGTATGTTGTTAACACTTATTATTATATTACTATTATTAAATTTACGCCCATACAACTTAATTAATAACAAATGCAAATATCAAATTTAAATTTCTTACTTTTGCGCCATCTAAACAGTTTTGGTATTTTTTCAGTTATTTTTCTGTCAAGTAATTGCAAAGAAATACCATTTTAATAGTATTTTCAAATACATTTGGTATTTTTTGTATTCTCACAGTGTGACCGAAAATACAAAAGTAAATACTATTTTAATACTGCTTTTGGTGCGAAGCGATGTTATCGACTAAGGTTATCGATATCAAAGCAAACACTACATACACACATGCATGGAATCGTGTTTATTTGTGTTCGTGTAGAAGGCGCTTAGTACGTACACAAAGGTTGACGAGACAAGTAAATTGCGTATTATTTCTGTTACAAATACATGTACGTGATAATAATTATCAATTGTTAAAAAAGGAAGATTCAAGGTCTATTGCTTATCAAGTGTCTTAAATAAAAGGCAAAACAAATCTGTTTACAAAAATAAAAAGACATGCTTATGCATGTGTAAATATATGTGCATACACGCATGCATATGTGCTTTGTTTTGAAATTGAGTTGGTGAGTGTGAGTTCAAAATAAATATGAATATGCATATGTATGTACGTATATATGTATATATGAATGCATATGTATGCATATTCATTTTTTAGAAGAGCTAGCATATCTGAGAATAGCAAACTTAACTGCAACTGAAGCTCATCTAATTTGCATTAGATTCATGCATATGCATATGTATGTACATTTTTATACTTATTGATTTATATATATACATATGCGTGGTTTATACCATATGTATATGAATACTAACGCATTAATATGTGTGTATGTACTAACATTAGCTACATGTATTATGAATGTGTAAATGCAGTTCGAGACCCGGACAACACAAAAAGAAGTGAATGTGCGTGTGCGTGTGCGTGTGCATGTGTATGTATGTCAAGTATAAACATATGGTGCGTACGCATGTATGCGTGAGCATGGCATGACTGAGAGCGAGAGGGCATGGTATTTTCATTTTTAGAATAACAGAGTTGCCAGATTATCAAAAGCCGAAAATGCAATATTTGCGCAATAAATTGAACATTTAGTAAATAACCGAATATTTCGTTATTTCGTACTATTATTACGTACATTTACTACAACATTTGTAATAAAAAATATTATAATCTATAATATATTAATATAGGTATGCATACATAAATACACAAATTTTTAATATATGTACATACATAAATATATTATATTATATTTGTTTATGTATAAAGGTTTTCTATATTTATCTGCCGTTTGATTCAGAAATAGCCAAAATTATAATATTTTTATCATCAAAATGATGAGTAAGTACCTATAGACTCGACTCTTTGAATGATTCGCCAATAAAGCAATTGTTGGAAATATTCCAATTTTAAATACATATTGGTTTTTTTGTTTTGTTCTTTTAATTTTTGTAAACCGGTAAAATCGAGTAAAATTTGAATATGGCATCTCATATTTTTCGACCACAACAAGCTTTAATTGTCTTCATTCATCAATCACAAATGTATCAATATCAATATACAAATATATCTACATACAATTTGTTTTTAGGGCAATTTATCATACCAAGTAAAAAACTATCCATGGTTATGTATATACATACCTACATACACATATACTTAGATAAAAATTTGCTAAAATGAGAACAGTATCAGCGAAAGTAAAGCATTCTTTAACGTTATTTAATTGAATTGTGTTGAGTTTGTAATTTTCATTATCTTGTTTGCTTTGTTTTTTTGTTTTTAGACGACAATAAGGTCATCAGACGCGGCCCAGACGCAGCAATCACATACATACATACACAAGCACCATGGACGAGAAGAGCTGCAGCAGCAGTAGTAGCAGCAGCAATAGCACAACCAAAGCCAAAGCCAAGTCGTCTTCCAATGATGAGGCGCTTCGCATTAGTACATCATGGACAATATTACCAGCGGAAAGAGTCGAAATACTTGATAATAGTAGCGGCGGTGAAGAGCAGTCAATGAAATCCAATACGGCTGGAGGAGACCAGCAACAGAGTCTCGAGCATCTAAGCGAACGGTAATACAGATAAAATATACATATACATACATACAGAAAATGCACCCATTGCAAAAATATAAGAGAAGAAAATATTTTCTTATTTTATTAATAATTTGATAAAAACTTTCAGATGCAAACCCATCGAAGATTCAGATAACCAGGCAGAGGACGTTTCGGATGGCATATCCATAATCAGCGATTGTGAGAGCACCGGCCGGATATCACCGCATCTATTTCTGCGTGAACATCTCAACGATTTGAATTTCAAGTTTGATTCTGGAATTGAGCTGCCGACGGGTGCCACAGCTCCAATAATAAATAATCTCAATGAAGACACTAGCGAACAGCTGGTGAGAGAGCGTCGACGATCGCCACTGGAACTAGATGCCGCACCTGTTGCACAAACACCATCGCCTGGAGAACGTAAATGTGAAAATGTGGTAAGCACAACAATGTCTGTGGCTGGATATCGCCTGCCACCGCTGGTGCAAAGCGGCTTGACCGCTGTATTCTATGTGGGTGCCACCTTGGCGATACTAGCCTTTATTGGCAGGCTGCGGAATCCAGAGTGGCAGGTGATCGGCGGGAACAATCCCACTGCTGAACTGGAGCAAAGGCTGGTTGAACTGGAACTGCAAAATAATTTAATGCGAGCCGAAATCGATATAATGTCAAAGCAAATGCATTATCTTAACTCATTGTCCAGTGGTCAGGGACAGGGACACGGCCAGGCACAAGCCCAATCGCAGTCGCAGAATCAGGGTCGAAAGGTAAAGTCATTTAAAGCCTGGCCAGGTAATGGCAATTCTATCGATCCGGTGGATATCACAAAGGCGGATCTGAAGCGTCCATTTAAATGTCCAGATGGCAGATATGTGGAAATCGCCGCAATGTGTGTGGAAAGCAAGCCGCATGCCGAATCTCTTGTCGATGAGATTGGTAATGTGGTTAACGATGTGCTGCAGCAGTCTCAAGCTTTTCAGAATTTTGAAAAGGTCACCGAGAAGTTAGGCACACTCGCTGGTAATGGTCCTGAATCATCGGCCAGTGCCAGCGATCCATCAAAAGCTTTCCATGGTACTGAAGACAGGGTGAAACCACCGCCAATGGATGCCAGGCCGGCGAACTATCCCAAGAAATGGGCCGATTCATCAAAAGAGCGATACAAACAGAAATCTGATCATAAACGTCAGGATCAGTCCAAGGAGTATGGCCATACGAAGAGCAAGGAATACGATTCAAAGGAACGCTATAAATCCAAGGAGCGCTTTGACAGGAAATTCAATGATAAGTCGAAAGAGCGCTTCGATAGGAAATATAAAGAGAAATCTAATGAGCGTTTCGATAAGTCCCGCGAAAGGAAACGCCATGGAGATGGTGGTGACAGCGGTGAGAGCGGTGAATGGCACGAACGGATGATGCAACATCGTGAGCAGTCACGACAGCGGCACGAACAGAAGCGCAACAATAATTGGTATATTGAACGTGGCGGCGGTCGGGAGCAAATTCGCTCTGGCGAAACGCGACGCTAAAAAAAAAGACGAGACATTAGTTGAGAAATTATTGGAATTTGACTGGCTGTATTATTGTATAATATACATACGACTACTACTACTATATATTCATTATTTTACTTTAATTTTATGTTGTTTTTTTTTCGGTTTGAGCTAATGCATACATACATACATACATAATAATCCCAAAAGATGAATAATTTTAAATATTGTACTTGGATTTTTGTGTTCTCGTTGGTTCTTAATTTCATAATAATAATATTAATAATAATATGTATATGGTGTGTGTATGTATGTATTTGCATACGGTATATGATAAATTATAAATTATACGTGCTTGAATTACCTATGCCAACATACATATGTATATTGCACATACCATACATAATGTATGTATATATGTGCATATATCCAACGACAAACGATGAAAATGCTATTTTGTTTTAAGTATGTATGTACCTTTATAATAATCGAAAAGAAGTGCGAAAAGTGAAGAGCTTCGGTTTGCCGAAGCTAACATACTCCTTGAAAAATGTATCCTATAGTACTTACACACATACATATACATATACATACATATGTATTGAATATTCAATTGTATCCACTGTGCAACCTAAGGGCCAAGTTTATTATTATTTAACTCACAATTTCAATGAGTATGAAGATATATACATAAGTGTGTATATGTGTGTACATACATATATACATAAATATGTACTATATACTTCAATAGCTTTCGCTAAAAATAATACATAAATATTTGTGATATATACAACCATAATATTGTATCATTATATATATATAAATATTTTTTTTTTTCGCCCTAGACTAGAAGAATAAATTAATGTAAAATACCATATTAGATATTCCTTTGGGAGCCAATTCATTTATAAATATGTATTTTTGTATGCATGTAATTCCTTATATAACTGTATCTATGTACCATATATGTACTACATATGTATGTATTTGCCTATTGACGATAATAAACAAATAAAACTCCCCGAACCGCATCGAAACCGATTGTTTGCTTCTCAGAATTTGATGGTATCTTCTCTTCTACAAGTGCGAGTATCAAAAGACAACAACAACAACAGCAACAACAAGAAGAAGAACAACAATAACAAAATCCGAATTATTTATTTATATCAGTGGTACTTTATGAGGGGAACAAACGAAAGGAGGGGACAACAGGAAACAATATTATTTAATTTTGGATTTTTATGTTTTGCACCGATAGCAAAATTGCCAAACATTTCTATGCATGGTATGTACAGTATAAGTGTATGTATGTATGTATGTATGTGCATATTTATTTAGGATTTATGTATGTGAATTCAATATACTACTTATAATTAATTATAATTCTTTTTATTTTAAAGGAAACATGACTAACAGTTTTTCTAACTAAATTATTCATTATGCATATTTAAAATGAATATAATTATGTAATATGCAATAAATATAATCAATTCCTTGAATTGAAATATAATCGTAAAAAGTTCATTTCCCATTTTATGCAATAGTTTTGTTTAGTTAACGTGAAGAAAATAATTTTAAAGTTCATTGAAAATAATAAAATACATGCATACGTACATATAATAAAAAATTTAATAAATATTTGGATTAGAATAAAAATATTTTAAATGTAAGGAGTTTATTATTTTTAGGATAGATTACAATATTTCCTAGTAATAATTTAATATTAATTAGTTTATGCGCAGACACCGATTACAAATTCTGCAATAAATTTCAACAATTATTGTATGTTGCATAAAAGTTTTAGAATAATAACAAAACAACTTTTATGTTAAATATAGTACTTTTCTCTACTGCAACATAAATTATGATACATACATACATACTTATGTATATGTAGTACATATATGCATACTTAATACATACGAACGCATATACACATACGCATGTATTTTCAGGCGAATGTACATGTACATATATACACACATACGTATGCACATTTGTTTTTATAACGTTCTTAAGGTACTATTTCACATATGTATGTACATATGTACATACATATGTAAGGTTGCTAAAGTTGGCCAACATTAGGATAGGCGAAAGCCTTCATTATGTTGGGGTTGTCCTGCGCTTTTTCTACTACGTTAGCAAGCTTTAAGCGTTCTAGTGCGTATGTAAGTACATAAAAACACATTAATACATATAAATGAACAAATATATAAATATACATATGTATGCATGCACATAAGTATGTAAGTATATGTACAAGTGCCTAAATGTGCGTGCGTGTGTGTGTGTGTGTAGAGTAAAAGCTTTTCCACAATATTTTAGTGATAAAAGAAATTTAGCTAAGGTTCGTCTGCTCTCTGTTGTAGCTCAGCGTTGGCGACAAAAGAAGAGAGGGAGAGCAAAAACTACAACTGAAACCAAAAAAAAAAAAACAAAAAGAGCTTAGAATGTAGGAAACGCTTGTCGTGCTTTAGTCCATATACGAGCGTATGTATGCATGAGCTTCGTGTTTGCACATCGTGTCGAATGCAATGTGTGTGTGCGCGCGTGTGTGTATGTAGGTGTGTATAAACGCGCATTTGTTTTGTTTGCGCATCAATTCAGTTTCATTTCAGTTACTACAACGATTTCAAGACCTACGGACGTTTTACACGGCGTTGGTAGCGCGCGCTGCAATTAAGTAACGGGACAGTGTTTGAAAAAAAAAAATAAAACAAAACTAATAACACACAGGCACACACAAACTAAACGACAACAACAAAACATAGAACAATAGCAAAAGTAATTATAATAACTAAAAAAACAAAAAAAAGGAAAAAAATTAAATAAAATAAGAAAAAAACGTATTACACAACTCGCCAACTCTCGCCCATCGTACTACAAATACAACGACGACAAACCACGTCAATCAACATAATAATTCGTTTGGTACTTGCAAATAAATGTATGTACACACATACATACTTACACTATACATATATACATAGTATATATGTATGTAGGTGCATGCACACATACGTCTACTATATATTGTATTTACATACATACATACATATATGTAGTTATGCAGCATTATTTCATGGACATGCATGTACATGTGTGTTTATGTACAACATACTATGTATAAAGGAAAATGACAACAACAAAACACATTCACATATGTATGTACGGCGTATGTGTGTATGCACATATACATACACATAAATATATGTAAATACGTAAATATAAATAGATAGACATTAATATAAAATATATACTAAACTTAAAGCCGAATATCCCTGTTCGCCTTTTTGACTCCATTTCGTTTTCGTTATCGTTCAGTAGGCCAGTAGAGCTCGTGTGCGTGTTCGTGTCCCGCGTTCGTGCTTTGCCCAGCTGTTAGTTACCCAGCAGCACCACATCCATCCCCTCTCTTCGTTCTTTTTATTATCAGAGCTTGTACCGTTTCTTATTCTGTGGACACGTTCCATCATCCAAGTTTGTTTTTTTTTTGTTTTTGCTCTCTCTTATTTGTTTTTACTTGCCGTGCGCAGCAGCTTTTTGGCGTCAACATACATACAAACATAACACTCAAACCTACATTTAGATGTATGTATGTTTATGTATATGTATATGTATTTATGTGAATATCTGGTATGTATGCAATTCGTCCTCCTTTGCTCTCCTGTCTTGTTCACTTGTAGCCTGCTCTCATTTCTCGCAGCAATTTGTCGTCATAGTCTCAACTCAGCTGATAGCCAAGACGAGACGCAATGAGCAGTACGTAAATAGATACATATATATGCATACATGTACATATTTATGTATATACATACATATGTATGTATATGTAGTATTTGTACATATGTATGTACACATTCGATTTCGATAAACTATGTATGTTAAATTGCATTTGGCAGTACTTTTAGAAATTCAAATGTTGTATATAAGTATGTACAATCAGAATGTTGCACACAAACTAAAAAGCATCTTCTCTGTTTTGACCAATATTCTATGCAACATTATCAATCCAATGATAAACATTTTTAAAAAGTCATGCGTTCAACAAATGCGCCATCAGCAATCAGCGCCCGTCACCAAAAATGTCATATAACAAATTGAAACCTTTGAAGCAAATGTAGAGTATAACAAAATTTTGCACCTTTTTTAAAAGTTGATACAGACTTGTATATACTTACATACATACATACATACATACATACAAATCTGTTTAATTTGTGACTAATTTTTATCATTTTGATGATGATTTTATGTTTTGACTCTGATTTCGCCATACATGCACACAGAATTACACTCATTTATGTACGTACATATGTATGTGTATGTGTACATATATGTATATGTATGAATGTATGGTATATCTATGCATAGTTCTACCATCGCCATTTGACATTTATCGTATTCGTGGGCGAGTAACTTGCATATACATATGTACATACATACATACATACCAATATTCCGTCTACATACATACATAAATATATTTGTCTTTTCAATTTTCATATGTACACAGATAAAAAAAAATCATGTGCTTCAGTTTTGCTGTCAGTGTCAAGTAAATTCATATACACACATACACACTTTTTCGTATCTATTCTTCATGCATGTGTGTGTACGTGTGTACATCTATATGCAAACATGTATGTATGTAAACTTAATAGACCAAATTAGCAGCAACGGATAGTTTTTGCTGTGATTACGTTAAAAAGACATCAGCTGTTTAATGTGTATGCATATACCCTTGCTCAGGGCATTGTAGTTTCTTCACAAAGTATGTAACATACTACAATAAATCTACTTATATAGATATGGACTATATATGTATGTATATAGATGTATATTTACGATGTATTACAAGTAATGATACTATTTAATTTTGTTTAAATACGGTTTGATATGTTGATATCGGGACTAAACTCAGTTGGACGGATTCTGTTATTTGGAATTTATTTTAATAATTTATAATTATTTAAACAAATATTTGATTGATTTCAATGTACATGTTAGGGTATATTATATTCATGATGCAGCTGGATAAAATTCGTATCTGTATCTTTTATCGTGTTTCGTTATTTGTGAACAACGTGCGTGTTATCGAAGGCAAAGTACGTGCATACATACACACACACACATACACAAAACAAATGATAAAAGGAAATCGTGCGAATAGAGCAAAACATTTTTTAATTGTGACAAATTGATGCAACAATAAATAAATAAATATGTATATACATACATACCTCTGTTTATATGATGTTACAATGAAAAATACTTTACATACTTATGTACATATGAAATATTGTGCAAGTGTACGAGAAAGGGAAGCAGCAAGAGAGAAAGTGAGAGAGAGCGAAAGGAACAGAGAGAGAGTGAGAGAGCCAACACGCAACTACACATGCACCTGCTGTCAGCTGTTTTGTGTTGTTTTGCCAAATTGTCTTGAGCAAAAATTTTTGCTTGCCCTGCTGATGCTACACCAGCGTTTGTTGTTGTTGCTGCTGCTGCTGCTGTTGGCGCGCTCAGCGAAAACAAGGTAGTTGGGGTTAGAGGAGGGGGGTGCAACTTAAAGCTCATAGAGCAAAACGTAAATATCCGATAGACGTACGTTAAGGTACGTGAGCGTGAGAGAGTGTAAGCCAAAGGCAGAGAGGCGTGCGGCGTGCATGTGGGTGTTCTTCACTGCTGCTCGAGTGTCTCTCTTTTGTTGTGTGCGTTCGTACGTGCGCACGTGAGTGTGTGTGTGTGTGTGGGGGAAAATGAGAGGTAAAATGTTGCTGAACGCTTTGATTAGTCTGTGAAAAATGTTGCCCCGACAAATATTTGAGTGAAAAATAATTTAGTGTCTTTGTGATCTTGTAATATTTAAGTACATGTGTGCACACTCAGGTGTTTTTATGGCATACTTATTTTGATGTCTGTCGGTGTGTGCACGACAATATTTGTATGTACATATTTACATATACATATATGAATATATACACATGATTACATACATATGTATGTATGTACGCACATACGTACATTTGTGAAGAATACAATTGTATTGTATATTGTTGAGTTTTTGAAAGATATGCTAAACAGCAAATAACCTATAAGGAATTATGCAATGCATTGGAAAAAATAACACTTGCGCCTTAACTGTTTGTGTCTTTTTTGTAATTATTATTATTATAATCTTTTTTTTTTTTTTTTTTTTTGTTTTTGAATGTGCTAAAAATACATTTATTCTATAGAAAATCGTCAATCTATATTAACAATGTAAATAAATGGAAAGCAGCTAAAAAAACAAATGATGAACGAAACCAATAAAAATAAGCGCAAAGAAATAAAAATTTATAAGAACGATTGAATCGTAATATATTTAATGTAAAGCAGATATGTATGCACATACATACATACGTATAATTACATACATACATACATATATCCCAGCTATTTTGTAAATTTTTCATTGCATTTATGTAATCGTAATCGTTTGTTCGATTATAAGATTAATGAGCGAAGAATCCGTTGACTGACGGTATTTACACCGTTAATTCAAACTAAATAACAGTATACATGCACACACACATACACCTACAGCCCGTATATACATAAGCATATACACATGTGTATATGTATATTTCCTATGATGTAACAAAAACAACATTTGCCTGACAGTGACATGTGAACTGGATTACTAACTTATTTAGTTCATATTATTCCGTACCATGTAAATAACAAAACAAAAACAAAACAAAACAAAAAGCAAAAAATGCGAAACTAGCAAGAAAGCAGGGGGAACAAGAAAAACAATTGGCAACAAATTGGCACAAAGCAAACTAAACATCCTCCCACTTCATCACTTCATACTAGATACTAGATACTAGAATAAGATATGAACGTATACAATATGTATATGTATGTACATAAGTATGCACACATGTTTGTATGTATGTACATATGTACATAAGAACGTATGTATGTATGTGCATACACACGTTAAAATTATCTACAAAAAGCAAATTGAAGGCCATTCAAACAAGAGACGAGAAACAATATCAACAATATGACAAATGATTTTCCCTGCCAGCCTATTATCACACGAATTCATAATCGTCAGCTTAGGTTAATTATATTCAAGTTTTTTTATTTACTACAAAAAAAAAAACAAAGTCACACTTCTATTGAATAACACGCAATTTTCAAAAAGGAAAAACAAAATCATAAAAATGATAAAGCATTCCACAAATCAGGGAGAATCCCCAAATCTATAAACAAAATCAAAATAAATGAAACTTATAGTATGTAAAACATAACTAAAAATTACAAAAATATAAAACAACTGCGTTATCACACAGTTCTAAAACATTTGCTCGCACATATACACAAACCATACTATATTATACACAAATACACACACATTTGTATATACATACATACATACATCATATGACTGGCTAAAAGGAGGCTGGCTTTCATAAAGCTGCTGTAGGTCGGGTTGGTTCTAAAAATAGCTTTACTTGAAGTATTCTTGGAAGCGAGCATTTTTGGGTAATTCGTTGCACGCACACATGCATAGACACACATACACACAGATAAGAATAAAAATAAATTTGTATGTAAATAATTGAATACCAAATACGACGAACATAAACATCATCATCGTATTATCGTTATCATCATTATCACGATTATTAACATCATTCCAGTCTCAACATTAAGCGCAGTGTAATAAAAGTAAAAAGGAGAAACAAGAACAAGAACAAAAACAAAAACAACTACTATCTCCGCTCGGCTCGCTCTCGTACACATTTTGACGGCTGTTGTCGTCGTCTCGTCGTCGGTTGCTCTTTGCAATACGACAAAAATCGATAAAATCTGGGCCAAGAGTTTTAAAGGTTGATTTAAAAGGTAAAGCGACGCCAGTTTGACCCACCAATGGAGAATTTATATACAATACATGCATATGCACCTTAACACATACACATACACATACATAATACGACCATACATGCATATACTGATATAAATACACATATGTATATACACGTATGTATGTACAAACATATGTACATACATATGTATTTTACTACATCGATGAAGATAGTACAACGTTCGTCCGTCCGGATTTGTCCTATTCGGCAGACTTCAGCAATCCCAAACATCTGGCAACTCTGTGCATACACGACATACATATGTTTGCATGCATGTAGAGTGTACTATATACAAATGCATGTGCACCAATACAGATACAAAGATGTCTGCATCTTGTACACCACACACATACAGGCATGCATATAAATATGTGTGTATGAATGTACATGCATAAAAGTGAAAATTGAGCTTTTTCAAGTTCACACACACACACACAAACACACATTATGTATGTATACAAGCATTGTGCATCACTTGAATAAATACACACACATACACACATAAACACACCAAAGTACTTGCATATAAACAAACTCATAATAATACGAGTATATTACCTTGGGTATGCATATTTCACATTAGTCGACTCAAGAATAAAAGTCAAGCTAGATGAGTTCTTAGTTATTAGGCCAAAGGAAATACATAATTAGATATTTACTCAAATCCTATTAAATCCCCATGTATGTATGTATATCTATACATGTGTGTATGTATTTGTATCTATATACGTATTGGTATCGCTGAGAGAGCTGCCGAAATAAGGCAACAATGGGTGGAGACTGCTGCACAATTGAAGGTCAAAAGTCGTTTTGCGCTTTTATGCACATTTACATACACATGTATGTTTGTATATGTATGTACATACATATGTATGTATCTTAATAGCAACACAATAATAGGATATTGGACATTTCCATGTTTTGATTTAAAAAATGTTGTGTGCATTTGATTTAAATTGATTGCCAAATGGATGCAATGAAATCAATATCCTAGTTTTCTTGTCCATGACCAATTGAATTAACGGGCACTAGATCGCGCGTGTGTGTGTGTATATATAATCCATACATATCTATATCTTTATACATACATACATATACACATATGTACATACATGTAATTATGATTATAGTGTATTCGCAGTATATTGAATATTGTTTAATCATGATTTCTTTTTGATATCATTTAAATACATACATATGTATGTATGCATATTTATATATTTATAATAATTGACTAAAAAGCTGTGTAAATAACAAACTGCACTGTAAACATGCATAATCACGTGCATTGTACTTATGTATGTGTGTATGTGTATGCATGTATAAATATTAGCTTTACATTTTACTTATTGGCTAATTAACTGTTATAGAGTATCAAAGTTTCGTTGTTGGCTTTCCCCCCTACGATATTGGGCGGCCTTCAACTAGTGTGCGTGTATTACACGCATGTGTATGTATGTACATACTTACATGTGCATACATACATACTCGTATGTATGTATGACTGTATTTAAATACAACTGCAGCAGCATAAACGCTTTACACTATGTACCAATACACATAAATAAATATACATCTATATATATATATTTATATGCGCGAGTATGTGTGTGTGTAGTAGTAGTAGTAGAAGCATTTAAATGTCATTGCGCATACGCACAGCGAAAGATTCTCCAAAAGAGAAAGCTCAATTGCCGCTTCGCCGCTCATTTCACATTGTATGCAAAAAGCTCGACTCTGCTCCAGTTTATGGTACTCGTACATGGGATGGACGGGGACGATTGCAGTTCGGATTTGCTCAGCTGTACTAGATTTGAGTGTGCTCTGGGCGCTCTTTGTTGGCCATGGGTTAACCTATATTTATGGCTGACATTTAGGTGCACCGTGTTGAGCACTTGCCTCTTACAATGCGTACAATGGGCACTGAATGACGTATACATACTACCCAGCACACATACATATATACGCACATCTGTAGAATATTTTTGTGGTATTTCAGACCAATATGTATATATGTGTGTATGTATGTATGCGTGTACCCGGTGTGCTAATTGAAACTCATCAGATAAAGATTGAAACTCTAATTGTACAATATTTCCTTTTTTTATTATTATTTTTTTTTTTATCTCTTGCATTGTTAATTTCTTTTTATCCAAATATCTTTTTCATATTCATGGCCTGTATATTAATTTTATTATTATATATATATATATATATGGTAATTGTCCCTGTTTCAAAATTCAATTTTGATTGCCGACATTTGTTTGTCGCTTTTTATGAAATTATTGCCTAATTTTACTTAACAAATAATTTGGATAAATTGGATACTATGAACATTATAGATCGTCTCTGGTCTCGACAATACGGCATATTATGGGTATATCTTCAGGATGTGTGTCAATCACGGTATTTGGATTTAATGTGCTTTGCACAAAGTCATCCTTAAATTTTTCCCAACGTCGCGTTTTTAGAAAATTATTAAATAGCTCTTCGCGAGAAGGTATGCTGCCTTCTAAATAAAATTTTAGTCGCTGCCAAAGATTGCCCGGATTTTGTTCATCCTCCATTAGCCAATAACGTGGCAATAGCAGACACTGAACACAAGTTCGGGCCATCATCACGCGTTGTGACATTTTTTCACCTAAACCGAATATGCCGCCGTAGGTCAAGGAGCCCACGTCTATGAAATGAGTTTCCACAAACGGCTGCATTATTTATATGTGTGTATTCAATTAAATATTACATTAAATATTTTTCTTTTTTAATATTAACTTTTTTTAAAAAACTTACTTTTATCACGCCCCCCTGCCGCATACATTTCGAATTAAGTGGATTGCATTGCTTTGCTTCACCAACGGAACTATGTGAGATCTTGTCTAGCTCGCGGGACTTCACCGAAGGACTTAAACTTCCTTGAGAGAGTTGTACTGAAATAAATTTCTTCAACGAATTCTTCGAATCACTTTTCGCCAGTGAAGTTCTTGCATCTTCCTCCTTGAGCGAAGGCGATTCCAATGTCGAATCCGTATTTTCACTCATCTCGATCTGTTCCCACTCCACGTACCCCTCATAGTCGAACATATCGGAATCGAATGAGTCAGTAGTATCTTTCTCCAAGTTATCGGATATTCTTTTTTCGTCTTTGATTGAACTCAACAGTCTTGGCTTTGTTAAAGATGTATTTCTACGCTTTGTTTGTATTTGAGTTTTGGTTTTTCGCTTTCTCGAATAAGTCTTGGAATTACGAAAAGCTGCACATGCTGCTTCAATTTCACGAAGACCCATCTTACGTCTCTAAATAAAAAGGGGGGCAGTAAATATAAAATATATAAATATATATAATAAATATATATAATAAATATATATAATAAATATATATAAAATAATTCGCACCGCCTTTTTCTTCAGCATACTCTCCTCATCGTCATCATCACTTGAGGAAGCCAATAGATCGTTTATATTGAATAAAGAATCGGTTAATAATATTGGATTATCAAGTGTTTCAATACTACTGGTGATTAAAGAAGTATTGGAAAATATATTTGGCTCCAGTTTATTGCCAATTAGTTCGTAAATAGTTTTTTCCTCAAGTTTTGTAATCTAAAAGCCATCAAAATGGGTTGGTTATATATTGAATTTAAAATATATCGTATATATATATATACATATATACATACTCACTTTCATTTTAAGGCATTGCAGGATCACACATTCTCCACTCAAAATGAAATGGACACAGCTGAGAGCACCACGGTCCTCCGAATAAATGGACTGTAATGGATCATACTCTTTGAGCTGACCGTAAAAGCAGGCTCGAACAATCTGTAATATGAGCGGATATTACATTTTTTTATTTTTTTTTTTTGTGTATTTCATAATATTATTTAAATAAATGTTTAACCTGTTCGTCATTCAGAAAGTCAAAATAGCTGAGCGACCTCAAGGCATGTTTCTTTTGCTGCCATTGCTTTTCAATAAACGGATTTAAAATAGATTTGAACTCGTCGTCGGTTATTGAAAATAGCTCACAAGTTGCTGTAAAATTGTAATTGTAATTTAAACATTTTTGTTTTTTGTGTCTCCTAACGAATTTAATTGAACTAACTCATTGTTACATAAGTGTTTACTCTTGGGCAATTCTCAAGGAATTCAACCTCTCCGATCCAATCGCCTGAACCAACAATTGCCTCCGACACGATTGTTTTCTTTTTTGTGCTCTTAAACAATGAAATAACGAAATGCAAATACAAATGCAAATACAAATGCAAATACAAATACAAAAATGAAAATAATTAATTATCGTATATATGTTTCTGTAGGTTATACTCTTACCTTATCATACAATGTCTTTTTCATTTCTATCTCTCCGGATACCACAAAATAGACAAAGATGGGTCTATCTCCTTCCTTGATGATCACACGATCTGTTTGAAATGTATTAAATTTTAAAACTGGCACCAATCGAGCTCGTATTTTCTGCATAAATTCGACAAGTTCAGTTGATGTAATAATAATAATGACATTGATAATGATAATTATTGTAAAAGGACTCACAGGTGGAATCCTGCCAAAACATGGCAAACCCGCTATAAGCAAACACAACTTTTTGCGTTCTTCTATAGTCCGTAGTGAATGAAGACTTCGAAGCAATCCCTTTTCCTGTAATTAAATTAATAAAGAAATCAAATAAATGAACAGATACTCAATCTATTAAAAAAGCGTAAAAATCAATTAATTAAAAAATTCATTTTGGCCATGTTCAAAGGATGCGTGCGTGATAAGGATTAGTTGGGATACTTTACTTACAGCCACGGTTAGAATACCAGATTTGCGCTTCTGCCTGACAAGAAATGCGACATTTCTCTTGGCGTTCATTGAGATGGCCGTGCTCTCTTCGGGCTCCTCCAGCCATTGCTGGTTTAGCATAACTGATCGAACCACCCTCTTAAAGTGCAAACGCAGCGCCTTTCGCCTTGAAGCCTTTTCATCATCGCGCATTCGTTTAGCCATCGTTTTCCTTTTGGGTTTTTGTTTTTAGTTTTTAGTTTTCTGTGTTTTGTGTTTTTTTTTTTATATTTATTTTATTTCTTTTAATTTCTTTTGTTTTATATTCGTTTTTGTGTTATTTTGTTAGTGTTTTTTTTTTGTTGTTTTTATTTTACTTTATTGTGAACATGTTTTGGATTGTTTAATGTTTTTGGAATAGAATGAAAATAACAAGTCACTGACAATAAACAATTGTGTGCTATGTTTTCATTATTTGTTTAACATAAAAACACCCAATAGAGTTGGAATAAATAAAATATTTATTATTTCATATTTACATATATTAAAATTATACATATAGTATAATAATACATATGTATCTATATAGTATGAAACATAATATTGTACTTGAAAAAAAATTATTTGAATTTAAATTTTAATTTTTTTATATTTTTTTGTAAACATATGTTGTATGTTAATTAATTTATTTTTATGTACAATATATATGTACGTATGTATCTATGTATATATTCGATTTTGTAAAATATATTTTATACAAGTTTTTCATAATATTTTATGCAATTTACTATTAATTATTTATTTAATTTAATACTAATCAAATTTGGTTTTTGGCATTTTGCAGATATATTTCTTATGATCGCTGCTTACCGTTTTGGCATTGGAAACCTGAAATACTAAAAAAAATTGACAAATAGAGAAATTGGAGAATTGAAGAAGCCAATGCAATTCGTAGGGATAAGGATAAAGGATAACAATATACATCAAATCAAATACCACAATATACATACCACAAAATAATAAAAAAAATAACAAATAATAACAATAACTTAAAATAATAATAATCAAGTGCATAACACCGATAAATGGCCATTATTGTCTAGTAACAGTGTATCTTTAAGGTGTATATAATACACATGCCTATGCTTAGCAATATGTATGTATTTGTATCTGTAAATGTAAATCTAAATCTAAATCTAAATGTGAATGTAAACATAAATGTAAACATACATGAAAATGTTAATGTAAATGCATCTGTATCTGTGTAGAATCCTGATAACTATGCTTATTACATCAAACAAACGGGGAACATTAACTCAAAGGAAAAAACATACAATTCTCATTCGACATAAAAAAACCGTTCAATAAACATATTCAAAACAAAGTGCAGCACAAATGCAAACAAAAAAAACAATACAAAATTAAAGAAAACCGAAAACCAAAAAAATACAAAACCCAAAAAGCAAACGAACACGAACAGCAAAAATAAAATATATAATCTAATAAAATAAGGAAGACGAGACAAATATCACAAATATCACAAATATAATCAATAAATACTTAAAACAAACGATTTTTGAAAAACAAAAAAAAAACAAAAAATATTCAATTATTCCAAATTGCGAGTGATAAGTTTTAGGGGAAATTGAATCTTCTTCGACTGGATATAGAGAAAACGCCATACGCTTCCACAGAAAACCAAACAAACAAACCAACAAACCAACAAACCAACAAACAAATCAACAAACAAACGAATAAGCAATCAATAACAACCCACAGATCTATATATATATATATATATATACATATATATATATATACACACATATATATATATGTATATGTATATATGTATGTATATGTATGCATATATAGTATATATATACATTTATATATTCATAGCTAGCCCGATAGATAGTGCGATTGTTAAAGAGTTAAAGCGTCTGCCAAAATGCATATTGAAATACAAGTTGCTTTAAACTTTGTCATTTCGTATCTATATAATAAATTACCACGGCGACGAGTGAATATTTTTGGCGAGGAATTGGAGAAGGCATTGCGTGACAAATTCCAAGGACATTGGTATCCGGAGAAGCCTTTCAAGGTAACAATGATTTTACAAACAAAAAAAAAATATGAATATGAATATGAATACATATGAATTTTTATTATCATATAGGGCTCGGCATACCGTTGTTTAAAAACTGGTGATCCAATTGATGCGGTATTGGGTCGCGCCGCACGAGAAAGTGGAGTACCCATTAGCGATATACTTGAGAATCTACCAAATGAGCTATCCGTATGGGTGGATCCTGGTGAGGTCTCCTATCGTATTGGCGAAAAGGGCGCAGTGAAGGTAAATTTTGAAATATTGAAAAACATTATTAAAAACAATAACAATTAACAGAGATCTTATTTATCATGTAGATACTGTATACGGAGAATAATGAGAATCATGAGGATAACCATTCGGCGGATCGGGAGGTTACCAAAACATTCAATCCAGAAGCACAATGCTTTCGTCCCATCGATGCGGTCAATACGACCATGAACAATTTGAGCTTAAGCCCAAAGGCGTTACCGCTACCATTGCCATTACCGCCAGCGGGCTCATCACCACATTCGGCCGCCTCCAGTTCGCCCACATACAAGGGCAGCCCGAATCCCAATGGCGGCGGCTCCAGCGGTGCCAGTCTCTCTGCCACTAATAATGCGCCTGCCACCGCTTCTGCCGCCGCCTTTGTTCAACGTGCGGCTCAGGCTCCGCTAACATTCACAACGGCCACGTTTGCCCAAACCAAATTTGGCAGTACAAAACTGAAGACCAGCTCCAAGCGTACAAACAGGTGAGTGCGAAAGATCAATCGATCAAATTGATTAATGATTGATCATGGTTAAAACATTATCGTATTATAATTATTATCATTATTATTATCTTCATTATTGCAAATGTTTAGAATTTTGCATATTTATATTGTTTAATTAGCCATGTTTTCATTTAATTCATTTTCATATTTCATAACTTTAAATGAAATTTATCTTGTGTAAATTTCTTTGGAATTATATTTATTATAGTTTATTTATAATAATTATTTTTTTTTTGCATCGAAATGTTTATTTTTAAATTGTGAAAACATTGCTGGTTCATCTTTTTTCTTTTTTTATGAAACTTTTTATACTCTATGTTACACTACTATAATATAAAAATATATTTATTTAATTATATAAATTTGTTATTATATTTTTTGTTTTATTTATTTATTTATTTACTTTTTTTTTGTCATTTATCCTTGTAGCAGCTCGTACCGCATGTCGCCCACAGAATTCTCCAACTATATCAAGCAACGAGCGATGCAGCAACAACTGCACCATGGCCACACCGTTGGAGGCACCTCGAGCGTCGCCTTTGGTGCATTGGATGCTGTATCGCCGGCACGATCACTGTCACCCAATCCACTTGCATTGGGTGGCAATCAGAATAATAATGCAGCTGCCGCTGCCGCCGCCGCCGCTGCTGCTGCTGCTGCTGCCGCTGCCGCTGTTGCGGCTGGCGCAACAGATCAATATTATTATCCAAATATCGCAATGGGACTATATCAACAATATAATGGTCAGCGTAATCTCTTTGAGCCGCATTTTAATTCAGATGCCGCCAATCTTGGACTCTTTGGGGGCGTTAATAATGCAACCGCTGCTGCCGCTGCTGCGGCTGCTGCAGCTGCGGCAAGTGGTAACAATGGCTATAGTACTTATCTAGAACCATGTTACTTTACCAATGGCCCTGCCACACACGGCAACGGAGCCAATCAACAGGCGCAGACGCAACAGACGCAACAGTCGCAACAACAACAACAACAGCAACAACAACAAGTGGAGCATGACAACAGCAGCGAAAGCTGCTACGGATTGGATACGGAGTGCAGCCTCGGCAGCGTTGGCATTGATGATATGCCAAATAGTTTGGCTGGCAATGAATCCTCGTCCGATAGCAGTCCCATTGCCACGCCCACAGCCGGATGCGAGCCCAGTCTGAATGGGTCGGCAGCTGCGGCAACTGTGGCAGCTGTGGCAAGCAGCAGCATCAACAGCGACACAACAACAACAACAACAGCAACAACAACCACCGCCGCCGCCAACAATGCGGTTGCAGGCGGCACAGTTGCCGCTGCAGCAAATGCAGCAAATGCAGCAAGTGCAGCAAA
Source organism: Mulgravea parasiatica (assembly GCA_037075045.1). NCBI lineage: Eukaryota > Metazoa > Arthropoda > Insecta > Diptera > Drosophilidae > Mulgravea > Mulgravea parasiatica. Next base: position 59,127 of record JBAMCR010000049.1, read on the forward strand.
TTCAGAGAGCGCAGCAGCAGCTAACAGCAACAACAGCAAACTAATCGATGGACTCAGCTCATTCTATGGCGGCGGATCCTCCTACCAGCAGCTGTTGGTCGCCAACTAGACACGCCCCCAGCCCCCAGCCCCCAAGCAGCTAGTACAAGAAAGAAGTAAAACTAAAACTAAAGAAAACAAAACACAGATAATCAAAATGTAAATGAAAATAAAAATGAAACTGATGACACGGATGAAACGATAAACTGATAAACTGATAACACGATGAAATGATTCAATGATAAAATGATTAAATGACAAATTGAGAAATGGCTACGAAATTGTAAACGATTTTTTTAAGAAACATTCAAGAAACCAAGCAAAAATTTAAGAGAGAGCCCTTACCTTCAAATTATGTAGTTAGATTCACACAAAGAATAATTTAATAATAATAATAATAATACTAATAATAATAATAATAATAATAATAATAATAATAATAATAATACTAATAATTAAATTAATAACTGCAACCACGACAACAACAACAACAAAAATGGTTAGCTCAGCTGAGAGCGTGTTCTTCGACTTCTTTAACAACAACAAAAATAACAAAAATAACCAAAAAAAAACAACAAAATGTATATTTAATAATAATAATTGTAGCCATTTTTTCTATAACCACAACAGCAACAACAAAAAGTAAAAATAACAAAGTTTATAATTGACAAACATGTAAAATATACGAGCATAAGAAATATGTATATGTATATGTATGTATGGATGTATGTATGTATGTATTTACATCATTAGATCATATTTCTATGTGGATGGTATGTGTACACATACATACCGTATATACATATTTATTTTGTTATTTATATCTACATACATACATGGACACATACATACATACATACATGCATGTAGAGTAATTATGTGAATTTTTGAAATTTAACCCCCGATGTACATACACATATACCTAGTATATTTGGTTAAATACATATAAGTACAGATGTATATACATGTATGTGGCTCACAAAGTATGTACGTATTATACTTATATATTAGCCAAACAAAAAACGAAAACAAAGAAGAAGAAAAAACAAAAACAATAGCAATTAATCGTTTTTTTTTAGAATTTCTATAATAATTGTTTCTTCAAATTGTTATTCAAATGTATTTATAAAATGAACAAGAAAAACAAAACTAAAAACAAAACTTAAAAAACAAAAAACTAAAAAAAAGAAAAAACAACAACAACAACAACACAATCCAACAATTGGATAATCCCTGTCATTAAGTTTTTAATTAGTTATAAACTCTAATTAATGCATAAGTTCTTTTTTACATCAAGGAAACGAGAAATCTAATATAAATGAAATACAAAAAAAAAACTATATATATATATATATAAAATTAAATTAAAAATTAATTTTAGACACGAAATGTATCAATGTATTAAAAAAAAAAACAATAATTGATTTTCCGATTTGATAATTTGACGATTCGACGACTTGGACGATTTGCATACCCTTCAAATGAACCATAATCCATCTATTGTATTGTAGTATGTATGTACGATATGCACTATACAAGTATGTATACTAAAGTCAACTAATCCAAAGAATAGATAGATGAATCCTATACATATGCATATGTATATGCATACATTATAGGACAGTTATACTTATTGTAGAATTGCATTGAATGCTCCGCATCCTTCTAGTGAGCCATCAGCAAGATTAGTTCCTGATCCTGCAATATATATGGATATATATGCATATATATAATATAAAATATAAATTATAAATCGTGCATAATACATATGTACCTATGTAAATACGCTAGGCACACACACAGACACACACACACATACTTCTTCACCTCTACGTCAAAAAAAAAAAAATAAATAAATAAAACAAAATCAAATTCAAAATAGAATGAAATATAAAAACACCGCCGAAGGGTGACAATAAATTATAGTATCGCATGAGTAAAGTAAAGAAAAAAAAATGAATTTTTTTTTTGTTTAATAATTTTTATTATTATTTTTTTCAATATTTTTGTATGTTTTTTCTTTTCAAAGGGTATGCAAATTGTCGGCTTGCCGAAGAAAAGTGTTATAATTACATTTTTGTGTATATATAAATATATATATACATACATATATGTATGTGTGTGTATTACTATTTGACTTCTTTTTTTTTATATGTATGTACGTATATCTATTTTTATATGAACATTTGTAATTTTTATAAAAAAATAAAACAACCAAAACCAAAAACAAAAGTAAAAGTAAAAATAAAGTAAATACAATTTTATACTTTTTATACGGGCTTACGTAAAAACAATACCTTGTGCTATATAAATGTTTACTTTAATTTAAAAAACGAAAAAAACAAAACAAAAAAATTACATATGAGAAAAAAAAAACCAAAACAAATAAGCATTTTTATTTATAAATTATTATATAGAAGAACAATGTATATATATATAGTATATATATAAAAATATATATATAAATATATATGTGTGTGTACTTATTGAAAACTTGAAAAAGAAAATCAACTCTAAATGCAAACATACATACATATGTATCTATATACATTTATATATACAAATACACAGATATATATATAAATAAATAACATTAGGAAGCCTTTTTCAAATTCAAGATATATATATACTTATATATGTATATATATGTATGTGTGTAAACAAAAACAAAATACAAGACATACTCCTACCTTAAGATAACAATTTATAAACAAAAAAAACTACGGTCAACAATTCCTTCTTTGTAGAAACAAACAAACAAACAAACAGGAAAAATAAAACAAAACTATAATAAAAATGTTAAGTATTTGTACTATATAAATATATGCATGTATGTACATTGTAAATGTGTGCGTGTGCGTGTGCATGTGCGTTTGTGTGTGTGTGTGTGTGTGTGAGTGTTGTTAAATATGCAAATCTTAAAAACAAAAGCATAATTTTAATAATCAATTGAAATACATTTATATATATATATATGTATATGTATATACAGTAAATGTATATATACAATATGTGTATGTAAATATATATTCGAATATGTACCTACACATGATACTATATATACAACACGCACGCGTGTGTGTGTTGTACGTGCGTGCGTGTGTGTGTGTGTGTGCGTGTGTATCTAAGTATCTAAGTATCTAAACTTACCACTGAGAATGGAAATTTATTAATGAAACATTTAAGTACCTTAAAACAAGCTTCTAACTACACTACTGTGATCAAAAAATGCATGTAATTACAATAATAAAATGGTTTAAATCTCGTTTTCGCTCTCTTTTGTTTTTGTTGTTATTTATTTAGCCTGTTTTCGTTTTAAATAAATAAAGATTTGCTAACTCTTCATATCAATTTTCGGAGCATGAAGGAATTAAAAATTAAATTAATTAAAACAAAGCAAAAAAACAAAAAATAAAACAAAAGAGAAATGTTATTCAATAAATAAAATAAATTAATCAAATTAATATTAATATTAATTAATATGTATATGTATGCAGTATATGTATATTTATGTAACTCAATTCATATTAATACATACAATAATAATAATAATAATTATGATCATTTGAATCATTTATTTGATCATGGTAGTACAAAACGTACCTACAAATCAAACAGAATACGCATTCATTCACAATATGACACGGAACACAGAAGCAAATGAATCTTTTTTTTTTAGATAATATTAGTAATAAAATGTATAACAACATAATAACAATTGATAACAACCAACTAATAATAATAATAATAATATTAATATTAATAATAATAATAACATTCATAACAAGAAAAACAAGAATTTTGTACTTTTATATATACTATGAAAATATATTTATATATATATATAACACACGCATACATATGTATGTATGCACATATATGTATATGCGTATATTTAAATACATACATGTATACTAGTTAATCGATTCTCAATGTTTTTTATAAGTATGATAATTCAATCAATTATTTAAGTTTTTCGGTTCATGTACAACAACAAAATAAAATAAGCCAATTTTTTAAATCTCAATGTATGTACATGTACATATGTACATATGTAGATGTATGTGTGTATGTACTTATAGATTTATGCACAACTTGCCATTATTTTCAATTAATTGCAAATGTATTAAACAAATTCGAAAAGTTTTGCTCAAATCAAATCAAATATGAAAATGATTCTGTGAATAATCCATTTAATTGATATGTTATATGTATACATACATACAGACATATATGTATATACATATGTATGCTATTGTTTACAATTGTTAGTGTACAATTATATTAAAAAAAAAAAATAGAAACAAATAAAACATAAACAAAAAAAAAATGGAATATTTACCGATTGCTGGATAGGCACTCTCCAAATGTGATACCAATGTAAGACAGTCAGGCGGATGATGCCACTCTGTAAAGTTAAATGTTGTTGGAGTTAAAAACAAAAAACAAAAACGAAAACAAACCAAAACAAAAAACAAATTAATAAAAATGCTGGATAATGGGAATACATACATACTAAGATGCCTCTATATGCCCCACTATAAGTTTAACCCACAAATGTACATAGTACAGCAATAGGAATACATACAAACATACATACACATATACATATAAATGTATATACATACATACATACATACAGAAATACCTAGCAAGTACGTAAGACCCACAGAGTATAGAAACTAATTATGTACATCAAATATAATAGAAAAATAAATAGAATATATACATATATACATACATAGGTGTATATGCATAAGTACATACACTGATGTACATACATATGTGTGTATGTGTGTACTTAATAACAATACTACAACAACAACAACAATAAATATAGAAATCATGTATGTACACTAATAGATACATAGTATTTGTATGTAAGTGCGGTATTTATGAAGTTCAAAGATAAATAATATACATATGTATGTATGTATGTACATACATACGTACATACATAATTAAAGTTTATACAAAGATACGATAAATAAATAATGAATAATTGCTCAGTTCTATGCCACAACACAAGCACATGGACAAATAAAAACACACATGCACATACGTATGTATGTATGTACATACTGTCGAATTTCTCCATGTCCAATTTCCTTACAATTGAATGTATCTATATATGTACATACATACATACATATGTACATACATGAAACAAAGTTTTACTGTAGCCGTTCGAGTGGGTTCAATCTAAAGAAGTTCGACTGTATTAACATACATTTAGTGCGGGTAATTAGCTAAAGTAATTAACTATTTATGAATGTACATAGTAGGTATGTATGTATGATGTACGTATGTATGTATGCATGTATGTATATTTAAATAAAGCTAATAGATTTTATGAAAGAAAATTGTATCCATTTTGATGAATGATTTCATCAATGATTAATGTATTATTCACCTATGTATATACATACATACATATATAGATATACTGTTATAATACTTACATTTGTATGTATGTATGTATGTATGTGAATCCCTTTTTTATACCTCAGAGTGTGTTTCTATAAATATATGTACATACATACATGCATAGATAGATTGTAATATGTACAATCATACATACATACATACGTTAAGTATCTAACCATCAACATACATACATATGTATGTATGCAAATGTATGTACACACATACGTGTAACATAGAATAGATATATATACACACACATCCTTGTCTGTAGTAAAAGCAACAAATTAATGAAACTAATTAAATTAAATATATATATATGTATATGTATTAAATATAAAAATATGTCGTATTTATATAGTTATTAATTAAGTAGTTAGATGACAAATTCATTTATGATTGTAATTTTATATATATGTATGTGTATGTATATTTTTAATATGGTTTTTTAGCTAATTTTTTTATTCATAATTCGATAAGCTTTTTCCAACATCTGAATGTGCATTACAAACTTTACTTTATTACATACATATACGCGTGTGTGTGTGTCTGCATGTGTGCGTGTGCGTATGCGTATGTGTGTTTGTTAGAATGTATGAGTGTGTGCCCCATAATTTTAGATGTACTCGTACACTCGTATTATACTTTTCCACAGGAAAACTATATAAAAAAAAAATATGTAAATCAAATAATGCTCAAGCATATTGATGTATCTACATACATACATATGTATGTATATGTATGTAGCCATTGATGAATAAACATGTATGTGTGCGATGTGCAAATATTATATTCAATATGAACAATTATTTATATGGGTTGAGAAATCAGATTGAAATATCTTAACATACTTATAATCCAATCTTGAAAATAGCTCAGCCACGTTAATTGCTTTAAGTACAATGAAATACAAATGTATCTTTTGCTTTAAGATTGTGTTTATAATTACATACATGTACATATACATGCATACATACATGTGTATGTATGAATGTACACATGTGTTTCAATTCTCTCTCCTAAGTACATATTCGATTTGTTTATACATACATACTGTTAAATATTTTGCACATTTAGATAAGCTACATACATATACTCATGTATGTATGTATATCCTTATAGACATACTAGTACATACATACATACATACATACATACATACATACATACATACATACATACATATTAGGCCATGTATGTGTGTATAAATACTGAAATAATGCTCCAATATAAATTTAATTAAATTGAATATGTTTACAACTTTTATATGTGTATGTAACAATTAATAATTAAATAAATGCATATCAGTGAATACAATAAAAATTTGCATACATATTGAAAATATATATGTATATGTATTTAGAGAAACATACATACATTACACTACACTACACACAACACTACAGTGCATTATATAACAATTCAATGTTCTACATGATGTAACGTATGTGTATGCGTATATACACATAAGTAATTATGTATGTACTTAGTACATAAATATTCAATCAATTCAAAGCAAAAACCAAATACCAAAAACCAACAAATTGTGTACATAAGAATAGAGTTATTATTGTAAATGCGGCATACCATATACTATACTATACTATACTATTCGTGTATGTATATGTATGTAGTTATATATACATATATGTGTATATAAATATGCAATACATAAATACATATACACATATGTATATGCACATATTACATATATGTACTATATATAATGTATTATGTATAGAAAAATAATAACTTCCATATTGAGTATTTTTCATATTACCTTTAATAGAATAAAAATTATCGTATTATTCAAAAATATACCCTATTGATATTTTTTATCCGGGTGGGGCGGGACTTGGAAATCTGTATTCCCTATAATTAGCAGAATGTTTTCGATTTTATTTGAATTGAAATTGGACCGTTATGAACGATAAGTTGTTTGCAATATATTTCAAGCGGAGTGGCAACATCCGAGAGTCGAGTTTTCATAGTTGAAAGATTTATCGATAAAATGCAAAACATAGCAAGCGCTATTTAAATTTTCATATAAACTATCGATGTAGGCGTTGGTATGTATATATAACTAAATCAATGTTGTCATCGCAGCTTATATTTCACATTTCAAAAATAAAATTATAGCATCGTCCACGTTCCAAACCAAAAAATACAGCGGTGTCGATAAATTCCGTGGATTAACCAGCACTGATAACTATCGCTCATCTCAATTGTTGTTTTTGCATTATAAACGTTGTCTGTAGGTGTCACATATTTTCAGTGCGTTGTATACGTAAATATCTTCATTTTCACATTGATTACAAGCAATTGAAAACAGCAATAGAAAATGTCTGACGAAAAGAAGGTAAATTTGTATGCGTTTTTTTTTTGTTTTTTGTTTGTATAAAATATATTTTAAAGGAAATTCGTGAGTGAAATGCAGAAAAAAAAGCCGGCAAAATATGTGTACTTATCCATATACAAATGCATGTACATACATATGTATGCATGTTTCTGCATACACACGCACGCAAAAGAAAACATGGTTTTCTTTATTTAAACATTAAATTTTTTTATTTCGTTATTTTATGAAAAAAAAAACAGTCGCTTGCGATTTCTTGTTTTTTCCTCTTAGATTTGCAGTGGCAAAAAAAAATTATAATGCTTACAATTAGTACTATCATTTTTATGCACATACATATATACAATAGAATCTAAAAAAAATAATGCTGAAGCTAAAGAACAGTTATTATTCGTAGTTATGTCAACATTAAATGCAGATACTGCAATAGTTAGCGGTACAAGTAAAAAGTCTGCCTTTCTGTCTGTCTGTCTATGTCCGTATTTTAGCTACCGTCTTATATATGTACGTATATATGAATGTATGTATGCTAACCGAAGCGGCTAACTGTGAGTATGTATGTACATACATATAGCTAATATACTTTGGAGCGATTAGTTTTAGTTATTCATTAAACCTTTTCTTTTTCCGCAAAACTGCGAAACTCATTCTTCAAATGTTTGCAACTATTGTTCAAAGCATTATTCATTTATTTGCAATATTTATCTGCATAGTATAGTTAACAAAAATATATTTTATATAAATTTGCAACCGTAAATACCTATTAATTTTAGCTAATTTGTAATTATTTTTATTACATTTTTGTTTTATATCCTTTCATCAAGCAGCCTGAAACTGAACACATTAACCTGAAGGTTTTGGGACAGGATAACGCAGTTGTCCAATTCAAAATTAAGAAACACACTCCTCTCCGCAAGCTCATGAATGCGTATTGCGATCGTGCTGTAAGTTGATTGTTTTTAGCTACATATTTGCATCTCTTTTTACTTTTCACGTTTATTTATTATAATTTTTATTTCGTCTTTAAGGGCCTTTCCATGCAAGTGGTGCGATTTCGCTTCGATGGACAGCCAATCAATGAGAATGATACGCCAACCTCACTTGAAATGGAAGAGGGCGACACCATTGAAGTCTATCAGCAGCAAACAGGCGGAATATGATTAAACAATTAGAGTTATTTATTTAAGATGCTGACAACAATTGATTTAACCATGCAAACAATTACACAAGAAGTCGCCGTATCATACACATACACATACACATACATATACCAGTATATACATATAAAGCGCATATGGATATGCATATACATATAAATGTTAATTTACTAAAGTAAATTGTTCAAAGGAAGCTCATAATAAAAAAAAAATATTTAAGTGACTAAAACAAAAAACAAAAATGTGATACATATAAAGCACGCTTGGTAGATTCATCCCCTTCCCCCCCCCCCAAACTCCTCCTTTAAGAGATGTGTAGATTATAATGGATGGCATTCAGCATACACGATAATCTAGTATAAGCTAAAATATTCTTCGATTTTTACAATAAATTCAAAACAGAATTGTGTTTTTAAAGTTGCGAATTGCGTAAAGCAATTTCATATTAAATTAGGTATGAGTTCAAGGTATTTTCTCCGAAATTACTTTTATATAGGTAACATACTAAACTAAACTAAAAAAAAATAGCTTGTCAAAGTATTAAATAACTATTTATTTTGTACATTTAATTATTTAACATTAAGCCTGCCATGTTGATATCATCGGGCGCATTATCAATAGTAAAATTAAATTTAAACTGCGCTCCATTAGGGGCCAACAGGCTCCGGCTCAGCGAGGTTCGATTGGATTGAGTATCGGCATTCGCCGCGGCCTGTTCATTTGAGGAATTTATATCCGGTTCAGTACTGTTGTCCGTGGGCACCGCAAAATTGAAGCGAAAATCCTGACCAGATGTTAGCAGAGCAGATTTTTTGACAAAACTTGACTTTTTGTTTGATTCGGCAATTGGTGTAAACTTAATTTGTTTTGAAGCTAAAATATAGAACAATATAATATGGAGAAACAATTATTTTTTCTTAAGAAACATTATTAAAAATTCCCTATTTACTATTAATAATAAAATTAAATAAAGTTATTAAAGTACATAACAAAGAAAGAGAAAGAGCGACAGCAATTTATGGCAAATAATGTTTTTTATATATACAAAAAAAAATCAAAAGCAATGACATTAAATTTACAGATTAATTCGCAATTGATACATTCGAAATTAATTATAAATGAAATCGAAACAGTCAAGATGTCGTAGAATTCTTACCTAAATTCAGTTTCTTTTCTTCCTGTTGCATTTTTGATCGGTAGTCGCCTAAGGCGAGCTTCATAACTTGGCGCTTTTTGATAAGGGGCGCCGTTTGGCTCTTTAATATTTTCAGATTCTTCACGGTGTCATCCGCTGTTAATGTAAGGAAATTTAGTTTGATGAAAGTTCCGTTACAATTTATAACTATTGCATATACCAGTTTTTTGACTTAGATTGCCGCTTTTTAATGCTGCCTGCAGCTGTTGGACACACCAACAAAGTTCCACCTCAAATTGTATGTCATTTTCTCCATCGAATCCAGTCTTTTTAGGTGTTGCCTGTATTGGCAGTGGTTTATTTACGGACTTGGGAGTCTTCCTACGATTCATGTTTACATCTAAACATGTGCGAATAATCAAAATATTGTATTTACATACATATGTATATTAGGGTTCCATTAAATATATCGTTACACACAATATATCGATATTCTACAAAAATTTATTTATTTTAAAAAATTGTATTTGGTAATATTTGATAAATAATTTTGTTATTACATTAAATTGCAATTAAATTATATCTTTGTAAAAAATAGTTTTGTCTTATTATATTTGATTAATAATTAAATATAATTTTAATACACATTTCTTCAGAGATGATTTAAATGTACATATGTTTTTAAATCTGTATCGATAAATTGTTACGATAAGTATTGTCGTTTATTGTAGCCCTAAATTACAAACGCTTTTCTATATTTGAGAAGAAACTATTTTTATACGGTAGCCTTGCTTCAAAATCGTGAAACTTAGCAACAATTTAATAAAATTATAAATATGTGTTATTAATTTTGTTGATGGACTTATCGGTATTAAAATCATCGTGCAAATGTCGTATGGTGTGCTGGTGGCTTCAGGGCTGCAATAAACAAATGCCAAAAAAACATCGCTGCCCTGGTCAGCATAGCGTGTTTCCGCTATAAACTTTTTCCTTCCTTTTTAACGTTGTCAGCCAACTGAGGTGGTTGTCTATCCTCCGCTTAATTTTTATTAAAAGCTAAGAACGTTTATATTTTAGCAATATGGTTGCTGTAAAGAAACAGGTAAATATAAATAATCAAATTTTGATTGATTTTATTAATAGCTAATAACGAAATTTTCTTATATTAGAAAAAGGCTTTGGAGAGCACCAATGCTCGTTTGGCGCTTGTAATGAAATCTGGCAAATATTGCTTAGGTTATAAGCAAACACTGAAGACCCTGCGGCAAGGCAAGGCCAAGCTGGTTCTCATTGCCAGTAATACGCCCGCTCTGAGGTGAGAATATTCCAAAGATATTTGTGGAAAATATATATAAATATATTGTCAATAAATGCTACTGAGAAGTATATTTCCATTATGTCGCAAGTATGAAAAGTGATAAGTTGTATTGTTGTTGGAACCATATGGAGTCTTGCTTAATGCTGACTGAGAAATATGCTTCCAATCGTAAGAAACAAAATGTTGATTTTGATGGAAACTATGGAGTAGTATTTAATTGATGAGATCACGAAGCAGACAGCATCACAGTAAAATTGGATATACGCTGTATTCCAATCGATTCCAAATGGTTCCACCAACGCGAGCAACGAATCATCTCGACATGCTTGGGGTAAGAAGATACATTTCAGAATTTATTTCATTTTGTATTCTGTGTTAATGATGAGTTCACAATAATCCTAATGCCGTGACGGATACATTTTTATTACTAGAGACTCTTTCTGAATACAAATGCATACAAATCATACAATATACGGAATATGGGGAATTAAAATTAATTGAATTTTGTTAATTTGTTATTGCAGAAAATCTGAGATTGAATACTATGCCATGTTGGCCAAAACCGAAGTGCAACACTACAGTGGCACCAATATCGAGCTGGGCACCGCCTGCGGTAAATATTTCCGTGTGTGCACGATGTCCATTACCGATCCTGGAGATTCGGATATCATACGTTCTTTGCCCGACAATTAAATGAGTTTAATATGTACAATGAACTTTTCAAATGAAAACTGATATATTGAATTAAATGTACACAAAAATATATATATCCCTTATATAGTGTTATTACTAGGAAGATTTTGACCAGAATTCATAATAATTCTATTAGAAATGTTTTAATTATTTAATGTATTTATTGTTGCCGGTGTATATGTTATCACTAACCATACAATATTGTATGGTTAGTGATAATATGCAATAAACATACATATCTTTTTTTTTATAATTTCGCTGGAGCTGAATTTATCGTATTTGTTTTGCATTCATAGATAAAAACTATCGTTTGAAGCACATTTTTAGTGATGTGCAGAATGGCGATAGATTTGGAGCCTGCGCAGTGAAGCTGATTATTGACAAGCACATCTCTAACGTTGTTTAAATAGATTTATGTATTTTATTTCCCTTGTCAGTTGCAACTGGTTAAGTGCTTGGCTTGGCAATGACTTCCGAGTTTTGGGGTGGCTATCAAATCCCATCGATAGTTTCGGTTGAAACGCAATCGCCAAATGTGGTTACGGTAAATCTCTCCTCGACTCCAAAATCGGCAGCTAAGACACATCATCGTTATCATGCGCCCGGCAAGGCGAAGAATCCAGTTGAGGGGGATGGTGCTGTGTCCAATCCGCGTCGTTCCCTAAAACGGAAAATTGATGCGATAACAACGACATCAACAACAACAACAACAGCAACAACAACAACTGCAGATGCACAGGAGGGCAACAATTTAATCATATTTCAGGGCCGTGACGACAGCTATCCGGATGAGTTGAATAAGCTGATTCAGCCATTGTCCTGTGACTTATGTAAAACCCATATGACCTCAATCAAGAGCGCAAAGGATCATTACGAGTCCAAGGTGCACGACCGCCATATAAGCGCATGGTTAGCAAAAAATTATACGGAAATTGGTTTGGAAATGCCGCCAATCAAGCGTCTAGTCAAATTGGGTCCAACGGGTCCGAATGCATTCCATTGCAATTTGTGTGACCTGCCATTGACCTCGTTAACCCATGCCCGCCAGCACTATGCGGGACGTAAGCATCAGTTGGTGGTACAGAAACGTTCGAAACCGTCTGGCGCCGGATATTACAATGCTGATGGCAATTGGGTGAGGACTGGCACGAAAGCTGAGCCCACGGTAGCGGACGATGGACGATTTGGTATTGGCGAATTGTTCCTTAAAGCTGCGACGACAGCCCCAGCAGCATCCTCAGTTGTGCCGATGAGTGTGTCGCCATCTGAACCGAGACCGATTGAAGTTGTGTCTACCACCAGCGGTCAGCAAAAAGTGGAGCCCAAACCGGCTGTTGTTGACGCCAATCTCACCTGCAAGATATGCAACATAAGCGTAACATCTGTATCCCAAATCACGATGCACATGGAGGGTTCGAAGCATCAACGGAAAATGCGCCAACAAAATCCTGAAGCCAATGATTTGAATCCCGGCCCCGGCGTCGATTCAAAGATTGCAGTGGTCAGCAAAGGCACTCCCATAGAGGGCGACAGTGATCTCTCCATGTACCGTACACCTTCGGGATTGTATTATTGCAAGCTATGCAACAAGGCGATGAATCACATATCTATATTGCAGCAGCACTTGCAGGGCAAGAAGCATGTGAAGACTGAGCGCATGCAGGCTAAAGAATCTTCGCCAGTCTATGCAAATCCATGTACAGTAGTCTCCCGGTAATTGGAACATGATCTTTTAAATTTAATAGAACAAATATTGTATTACTATTAAAAAGACATTGCCTTGCAATTATCAATTATTTGGGGCAATTAGATAAATATTTACAACAACAATTTCATCTTGAAGCCCTTATATTTTCCTTTTTCCCTTTTTTTTTTTGTTAAACAAAATGTTGCATATACTTATATAGTTTATATAGTGAAAAATGCAAACTTCAATAGTTATTATATAATAATAATGATAGCAAGAAAAAATTCATTTCTAGAAGTTAGAAATTTTGAAAATTTTTCTTTTCCATCGAGCGACTTTTTTTTTCGTAATCATATTCGAATATTATTATTATTAAACATTTATTATAGAATCCAATTTAGATTAAAAAAAAAAAAAAACTGAATTATGAAACGAAATTTCAAATATGCGAATACGATTGCTAATTAATTAATTAAAGATTAAACAAGATTTAGACGAAAACCAAAAAATATTAAATTTTCAACATATTGACATAAACAAAAAAAAAAAAAAATTAACAAGAATTGTATTTGATGTGAATAAAGAAAAATGTATTGTAATAAATTGCAATCGTGTTTTAACGAGTAATGAAATAAATACAATACATAATGTATGGTATACATACATATAGAATATACAAAATTATTATTATATATAGTACATACATACATACATACATACATATTAAGCTATAATAAGCCATATGTTAAATGCAATTCACTCACAATTTATTTATCCTTTGACATAACATTAACATAGTAGTATTTTATTTATATCAAATCCTGTTCGTTTCGATTTCAATTGTGTTAATTAGTTTAGAAAAACAAAGAAAAAAAAAACAGAAGAAGAAAAAATGCACTTTGACCTTAAATAATAGCTAAAATGATAGCAAATAAATGCTGGGCATTATGTACAAGTTTTCAACAGGAAAAGATACAACATGACGACGCGTTACTCAATCTTTTTCACAGATGATGATGATGATCCTTTTAACGCAATTGCTAGTGTTTTCTATTGTGTGGGCGAGAATTCAGTTGGGGCCAGGACACGGCAGTGCATTTCACGGATCAATGGCACGGTGTATGCAACGCATTCATCCCAACCGGGCGAACGCCAGGCGGCTTCTCTTGTCTCCTTACGATCCTGCAGTGACTTGTAACCTATTATTAAATAATTTATATTTAGATCCAATAAGCATCGATGCATATATCCTTAT
Organism: Mulgravea parasiatica; assembly: GCA_037075045.1. Taxonomy (NCBI): domain Eukaryota; kingdom Metazoa; phylum Arthropoda; class Insecta; order Diptera; family Drosophilidae; genus Mulgravea; species Mulgravea parasiatica. Next base: position 74,191 of record JBAMCR010000049.1, read on the forward strand.
CCGAAATCTTACACCAAATATGATGAACATTGTAGAGTCTGCCAATCTGTGAAAAGAATCCGGCAAAGGCTTCATTGTTATGTTTACGATAATTAATTGCCCGCGCCCAATTGTTGCCCCATTCGATCATCGTGCCAGGCGTGAGTCGATAGGATCTGTTTAAATATTAAATAAATAAATATTATTATATAATATTACAACAATAATTGTTGTATTCTGAACTTGCCGCATTTCATAAATGTTTTTGCCGGGACGACTCGCGATTTGCGGCCAATAGCTGAAAGCCAAAAGATATTGCATATGACGTGAACGTAAGAACTTTGACCGTTCATTCATTAAATTCAGATACTCCGGATCGTGCCATAGATCCTCCTTGGCCTGATCAATTTTCTCAAAGCCACCCGTGTACTTCCATAAATGTAAACATTGATCCATATCACCCACTTGTACGGTCCATGATCCAACAATATTGCACGAGAGACTTGACTTCTTTTCATTGATAAGAGCCACAGTATTCTTACTGTTAAAAAAAAAAAAATAATAATAATAATAATAGTAATAAATATTCATAAATACATATTTGAATACTGCACTCACTAGTTATTCAAATATTCACCCATCGAATCGGGTCGAACATTGTGCGTATGAAGTGCATATATAATCTCCTTATCGCTGAGCATGCGACTGTGCGGCTCCTTGGTCGGTTCGATTTTTCGTACCAGCAGCTTGGAGAACCATGATTCTGAATCCTTGCAACTGGCAGTTGTTGAAATTGCTCTGAAATACAATATGTTAAAAATAGTTAGTAAATAATAAAAAAAAACAATATTTCATTTTACTTTACATTTCACATACTTTTTACATAAAGTTCAAACGATTCCATTTAATGATAATTACAATATTTTTTTAAATAAATTTGTTGAGAATAATTCTCAAATTGTTGATTAGAAAATTAATTCAGTTCAATACTATGCTGTACAGTGAACACCTGTTAAATTCACCAAATTGATTTATTGACGAAATAAATATAATTACAAAATTCAAAAATATCGTCAAAAAGAATTTAATATAATTAATATAATTATTTAAAAATAAAATTAATGTTGTTGTTTTGAAGGGAACATATTATTTAAGTCAAAGAAATAATGATCTTATTTTTCAGGAATCTGGGATATTTGATATTCAAAAGATTTCCAATACCACAAACTGATTTAAAAAAACAGAATCAAAAATTTAAATATATTTATAACATTTATGTCTATATAAAAAAAATGCAGTCCGATTTGAATATGCTTGAAACAGTTCTCTCTTTCGAGTGCGCACTGTATATTGTTTAAAGCATGTTCACTTATCTCAGGCTTCACTGTACCATAGTCTACACACAAATACTTATATATGGACGCACATTTGTATCTAAGCGAATTCGATATGTATATGCATATGTATGCATGTGTATGTATTTATTTATTTATTCATTCACATACCTGACGGCGACGAGACCGTTATTATTGGCCAGAGACAAAATATTACGCAGCTTCAGCATATTCGCTCGAACGATCCAACGCCTGCGGTGTAAGCTGTGGGAAATCACTTGCATGTTATTCGTGATACTCTGTGTTATCATTCCAGCTGTTTTTTATTCTGGTTTTCTGTATACCCTTGCAGTTGATGAGGGTATTACGATTTAGTCACCTAACACCTATACGAATATGTATGTATTCTTGAACAGAATGTGGAGCATTATTGATCTAGCATCTTTCCATATTTAAGAGAAACCATTTGGTTGGTATGAATATAGCCAGCCATAGGAAGAATCGGCTGAATATATACATATGTATGTATATATATGAATTGAGAGGACTGCAAGGGTATATAAGCTTCGGTGTGCCGAAGATATTTACATTCTTGTTATTATATATTTTTGTTTTTATTTTTTCTTATGTTGCTTGCTTTATTTTTGTATTTTTGTATTTTTTTTGTGTTTTGCATTTGCCCGAACAGCGTGTACTTTAGTCAAGGTGAAAAGAGAGTCAGGCAAACAAGTGGCCAAAACAATTGTTTTCCCATCGATTGTTAATGCCTATCTATGCACATTCGTACATACATGCATATATGTATGTATATTATCTCGAACAAACTCAAAAGTCAAGAATTTATAATGTGCTGGACATTAATATCAAATTATTTGCAAAAAGAACTTTGGCATCTCACACCAATTGTATTACAATTTGTTTTTAATTATGATACAAATTCATTTATATGTGTGTGTGTATTTATATGCATGTGCACAAATATTAAATTTAAATATGTACTGCAAATACTATAAATGTATATTTATTTATGTACATTTAATACGAGTTATGCATACATATATATTATTTATTCTTATCACAACAGAGAGCAATGCAAATGATTTGACACCACACAGTTTGCGATTGTTTTTCATTTGACCTTTCAACGCACTTTTGAATATGTTGCAGACTTTTTCCAAAAAAAAAAAATTAAACAAAAACTTAAATTAAACTTTAATGTTGTTGTTATACATTTAAATAAAAAGGAACAAAATAAACTCGAGCTATAAATAAGAATGCGATAGACTACAAATGTATCGATAGTCGCGGTGTTGTAAACGATAGATTTGCAAAATACTATCGATAGCCGGCAAAATAACCAAACAAAGTGGAAAAATAAAGCTGCATATGCAGCTCGTTACGATTGCCGGCTCAACATAGTTTAAAAAAAAACAAGTTAATAAATGAGTTAAAATAATTATAATTTATTCAGTAATTTATAAATTAATCTATCTATAAATAATCGTTTTAAATTAAAATCAATTTTAAACTTATTCAAAAACTGAAACCTGATAATAAGTGAATAAAGGAAATAGGGAAAAAATTATTTTTCTCGTGATAATATCACTAAGCATACAACATCTATGTAGATACGTCAGATGCTAGAAATGCGTGTGGCTACCGGCTTTTAAGCGATTGCCACACTTAG